>OVBA01000693.1:0-58372 GCA_900406435.1 Lepidium aucheri | reverse complement strand
GAAACAAAAATTTTAGTCTAGAATGACAAGTAATATGAAACGGAGGGAGTACCAAATTTCTTTTCTATTTGACTTCAATTTTAGGGAATTGCGTTTATCTCATATTATATTGTTAAGAATATGAAAAAACATTTAACTATAAACCAGATTTTGTCGATATAATTATTGACCAAAGATAAAGAGCACGTGCTCAAGTGATAAGAGGTGGACATGAGATTTTGAAGAGTTTGTATGTTCGATTTCTTGCTATGTGAAACTAAGTCACAATTTGCATGATCATTCATTCACGGATATGAGTTCATGTTTTTGATCCATTTGAATACCTGAAAGTGAAGGTCTATCTGTGGATGGCACCACCTCCAGGACGATAGTTTAAGCCTCTCCCATAAGATCTAGGAACTTCTCAATTACAAAAACAAAATATATTGACCAAAAACAAAAATAAAACTAGACATTTATTCGGGAAAATCGTAAAATCTCCATGTGATATTATTTAGGTTTTTAGAAGAATATTTGAGATTCCCTAATTCAATTGTTTGACAAAAAAATATACCAAAAAAGTAAATATAGCCAAATAATTAAAGATTTATCTTTACAACTTTCTAACTAGTCCTGTGATGGTAAATGACTTTTAGTCTAGTGGCTGGTGGTAAATTTACTAAAAGCATGCATACATATACAACCAGGGATCGAGTCCCACCACCTATAAAATTTATGTAAGAATTTGGCTAATGGGCCGGCCATTGTGGCCCAATATTAATATTGGACAAAAAAAAAAAAACTAATCCCGTAATCCAATGTAACAACGAGTTTAAGGTTTAGCTATAACTATAGATATAATTTAGTCTCATAAAACGTGTTTGATAAATTTAGGTCAAAACATGAATCAATGAATAGTTAGGTCACCGCCACAACAATAAACATAGAGAAACTACATACCATAATATACTTATTAATTAGACTCCTTCATTCTCTTCCCAAAACTTTGCCTATAAATTCAAAACAACACTCCAACTTTTTAGGCCATAAGTTACATCTTTCTCTTCATTATACACTCAATCTTCAAAACCAAAAGACCTACCATGAACAATCATAACCCATCAATGACAACCATTGATGCAACAAGCCAAAAACTCCCAAACTTTCTCTTATCAATACGTCTCAAATATGTTAAACTTGGTTACCATTACTTAATCTCTAACGCCATCTATATCCTCCTCCTCCCTCTCCTCCTCGCGGCCGCGACCTCCTCCTCCTTTAAATTCTCTGATCTCTCACTCTTATTCAACCACCTTCTCAATTTCCATTCCCTCTCTTCAACTATCCTAGCTTCTCTTCTCATCTTTCTAACCACTTTCTACTTCACAACTCGTCCTCGCAAAGTCTTCCTCCTCGATTTCGCTTGTTACAAACCCGATTCTTCACTTATATGTACAAGAGAAACATTCATGGATCGGTCTCAACGTGTTGGTATATTCACAGAAGAGAACCTAGCTTTTCAACAAAAGATACTTGAACGTTCTGGTCTTGGACAAAAGACTTACTTCCCTGAAGCTCTCTTACGTGTTCCACCGAATCCTTGTATGTTTGAAGCAAGGAAAGAAGCTGAAACTGTTATGTTTGGAGCTATTGATGCAGTGCTTGAGAAAACTGGTGTGAAGGCTAAAGATATTGGGATACTTGTGGTGAATTGTAGCTTGTTTAATCCAACACCTTCATTATCGGCTATGATTGTGAATAAATATAAGCTTAGAGGAAACGTTTTGAGCTATAATCTTGGTGGGATGGGTTGTAGTGCTGGTCTTATCTCTATCGATCTAGCTAAACAGCTTCTTCAGGTAACTATTTACTCAATCAAACTCTTATTTTTTTCAACAATTGAATCGACAAAAATTGAGTTTGAATAGTATGAACCATCAGACGAAACATATAACCACTAAACTCGGAAAAACTCAGCTCAAAAAACTTTTCAATACAACTTTAACAATCTTTTTGTTTGTTTTTTTTTGTGAGAAAAATATGATAAATTTAGGTAGGGAGGTTGGGACTTTCTTTAGCTTTCTTCACGTCATTATAAATCTCTAAATATTTGGTATTTGATTCACTATGAAAAATGGTAAAATACTCTAGCTTCTTTGTCGACGATCATGTGATTTAGTTTTATTGGTTATTTCTTTATTAAGAGAAAAATGAGATAAGGGAGAAAATTGATGATGATATATATGATATAAAACATATAAAACATCACCAAAACATCAAATTCATTTGTTCTGTCAATATTTGACCAAAAATGGTCAACTCAGTAGTCAAGTTTTTATATATGTAAGCAGCAGACTCCAATCCCAAATTATTTAAATGCGTTTGCCTTTAGTAAATTTATCATCTTGGTATGAAACATCAATTCATTTACATATATGAAATATGAGCTTCTAAATAGATAAATTAATAAATTGATGTTTAATTTGAAACATGTAAGGTTAATATTCTTATAACATTCATACAAAAAATGATAAGTGATATGTCATGCTAAGCTATATTAAATTGTGGAAAGGTTTGTTGAACAAATATCACCAAAAAGAGAGGTTATTTAAGAGTAGAAGTTTCCATAAGTAATCAATACACGTAAGGTCTTACTTTTGGTGCCATGCATGTTTCACTATATTTACTTCTCCAACAATTAAAGAAAAGTTTATAACGCTAAAAAAAAATTGTAAAAATAATTAGCAAAACACACAAAAAAAACATATAAGACCTTATTCAATTAAGATTTGTATTGATTTCTCGTGACTTTTAGTGATTTGTAATGATTAATTTCAGTCCTTAAATGTCTTTGATCTGATGGCTAAATCCATGGACAGAGATAAATAGTCATTATTAGATCAATTGAGCCCAATAAATTTGAAAAAATTGATTTAGTTTCTGTTAAAAAATCTTAAATTGACTTCAACTAAACTATATAATTGACTCCTATAAAATTAAATTTTAGATATGAACGAAGATCAAGAAAAAACCAATTGGACTACCTGTTTATCGGCAGAATCTGATTTTAGTAGACATAAACTTTTTTTTTGGTATTAGAAATTGCATACCCTATATTTTTTATGAGTTGGTTTTGACCATAATATATAAATTTTCTAGCTCCGCTACTGGTAAAGTTTACCTGTAATATCTTTCAAATTGTATTGCCCCGTGTGATATTATTTGAGGTTTAGGAAAGAAATTCAAGTTATGTATTAGATTTTGTCCATCCTAACAAAAAATAATTTGCAATTTACATGTATAAATATCAAGTATTTGAAAAGTCCTTAAATCATTTTTACTAACATACATAAATATTTACATATTGTAATAATGTATGCAGGTTCAACCAAATTCATATGCACTTATAGTGAGCACAGAGAACATAACCCAAAACTGGTACTTAGGCAACGACCGATCAATGCTTCTCTCAAACTGCATCTTCCGAATGGGCGGCGCCGCCGTTCTCCTCTCTAACCGCTCCTCCGATCGCCGCCGTTCCAAATATCAACTCATTCACACAGTCCGTACACACAAAGGAGCTGATAACAATGCCTTTAACTGCGTTTACCAACGTGAAGACAACAATGACAACAAACAAATTGGTGTCTCACTTTCCAAAAACCTAATGGCTATAGCTGGAGAAGCTCTCAAGACAAACATAACTACTCTTGGACCGTTAGTTCTACCAATGTCTGAACAACTTCTCTTCTTTGCAACACTTGTGGCTCGAAAAGTCTTTAATGTGAAGAAGATAAAGCCTTATATACCTGATTTCAAGCTAGCTTTTGAGCATTTTTGTATCCATGCGGGAGGTAGAGCTGTACTTGATGAGATTGAGAAGAATTTGGATCTTTCTGAGTGGCATATGGAGCCTTCGAGGATGACTTTGAACCGGTTTGGGAATACTTCAAGTAGCTCACTTTGGTATGAGCTTGCTTATAGTGAAGCTAAAGGTAGGATTAAGAGAGGAGATAGAACTTGGCAAATAGCTTTTGGGTCAGGTTTTAAGTGTAACAGTGCGGTTTGGAGCGCTTTGAGAACTATTTATCCGTCTAAGGAGAAGACTAATCCATGGATCGATGAGATTGATGAGTTTCCGGTGCCGGTTCCGAGGATATCTCCGGTTACATCTTCATCAGAATCTCGATAATGAGTTAGTTCGAATTGTTTTCAAAATATAATTTGATTCACATCACATGTATATACTCAGATCATTTCTTTGAATGTGTAAGTTTATGCTCTGTTTATTTAAATAAGAAACTTTATAGAAGATGATACAATGGTGTCTACAACAATCTAAAGAACACCTTAGGGTTACAAAGTAAACAATCAAAGAGATACAAGAAATAATTACCAGCTCTTGTTCTGAGGTTCCCATTAGCTTACAAAGCTCTCGACCCAAATTGTTGGCCATGAATGTAATCTTAACTGAGACCAAATCATTCTATATTCTCTGTTTTAAGCTTCAAAGCCTTTTAATGGCTTGAGCTTTCTGAAGAAGTGGAAGTACCTGAAGGAGATCTAATCTTTCTCTTTGTTCGTGAAAGAATCATCTCATGGAGGTCTTCAGCGTTTAGACGGTCTAAAGGAGACTCCTCTGTGCACTGATGAAACACCTCAATAAGAAATCTCATTGTGTCTAAGTCAGATTCTGTTATGTCAAACTCTTCACACAGTTTGTTTGTTGAGTCATCTTCCTCTGTTTTCGAGCTCAATGTCTCTAATTTCTCTGGTAACTTCGGTCTTTTTCCCTTCTGCGTAAGAGTAAGAGAGATGAAACTTATTAAATCATAATATTAAGATCTTTGATCATGTAAGTGCAAAGTGAGACAAACCTGTAGCAATTCATGAATCTGAAGCTCAGATGAATCAAAATACGGAATTTGTAGTGTTAACAACTCGAAGATTAAGCACCCGAAGGACCAGATATCCACTTCCTGTGAAAACAGAAGCAAACTCATAACCGAGAAGACAAAGATAAACATTTGATGAACAAAGGAAGCAGTCTTTAGAGAACATACAAGTCCATAGAAATTTTGCTCGTGCATTGCTCTGAAGACTTCAGGGGACATCCATCGTGGCGTACCAACACAGATATTGGGAGGAGGTATTCCCACATGGGCAATACAGCATCCGTGCAAGTGAGACCTAAGTGGAACAGCTCTATCAAAATCACAAAGCTTCACTATAGGATCTCCTTGATTGTCCAGATCGATCAGAACATTTTCGCTTTTAATGTCGCGGTGAATTATATCCTTCGAGTGCAGCTCCATTAAAGCTCCTGAGATATCTCTTGCAATAGACAAAGCTAGATCCATGGAAACATGGCGCTTACCAGCTTCCGAGAGTTTCTCAATGTGACCCTGAGAACAATAGAAACATTTAGAATGTTACAGAGACTTTTGATATAGATTGAGAGAAAAAAAAACAAAGTTACCTTCAGAGATCCCCCTTTTATATGTTCCATTAGAATAGAAGATTGCAAAATGCGTCGATGTTCGTTTCCATTTTCCGTGGTTACCCACTTGGAAGAAATCTCATGTCCATATAACTCCACAATGCAGTCATGCCTCAAAGTTCCTAAAATACGAACTTCTCCTAAGCAAGTATACTCAAAAGTCCTAATGTCATCTACGGAAGCTCCGGAAACCTCTAATGTACGCATCTGAGAAGAGATAAGAAACCATTCCGTAAGTTTACTCAATCATGAAATATATAAACACTACAACAGGTATTAAAAACAACCTTCACAACTGCTTCAGTGGAGCCCAGCTTGCATGAGATAAGACTACTATTAGCTCTTTCTACTTCTTTTCCCGTTGACAGAGAAGAAAGAGAACATCCTACTTCCAAATTTTCTCTTGTGCGAATGGATTCATTTAGCCGATTAAGAGGAATGTACCTGTGGCAAACAGAATACACAACAAAGATATTGGTCAGTCAGCACAAAACTTATTGTATCTTCAAATCAACGCAACTTTCCAAGAAACTAGTCATACAAAAAGACAAATTGTAATATTGTATGATGAGAATTTGTGTGATGTGAATTAAAACGTAGTTGGTAGCCTGTACACAAAACATGATATCTTCACATCACTGACAGCAAAAAGCAAAGATCATTACATTGAGCATCAAAAGAGATAGATTAAGCATCAAAAGAGATAGATTAAAGATTAAAAAATCTAGCAGACATTGAAAAATGATAGAGACAATACAATTTGGTAACAAGAGGAAATCGGAAAATGTAATACCTGCAGAAATATTCTTGATCTGTATCTTCTCTGATATCATGAGGACGGCAAGCGTCAACTACCATACGAACCCATGAGGAACCTTGCTTAACAGGGACAATGTTCCAGGCATGTGGCATGAAATCTAGATACCCTCTAACAAGCTCACAAGGTACAGGAGGTTCCATGCGATCACAAAGGTACTAGAAACATAGTATAAGAAACAAGACTTAGCAATTAACTAAAAAGAACCAAGGGTACCTTTATAAGCAAGGATTAGATAAAATTGAGTACCTTCATGAGCAAGGCCCTGTGCCTACAAATGCCAAATTGTAATTTCCCCAGAGGAACAACTATAGAGTTCCGCATGGACTTAATAGAACGCAGGGATTTTTCACACACATCAGAAAAAATAACATCTTCGGTAGTTGTTGAGACCAGTTTGTTGAGAGCAGGCAAGTCTTCTTGGTTACCAGTTAAACAGGTGCAGATAAAGGGTTTCTGGTAGTTCGTACCAGACACTGCCTTTCGGGTTCTTTCAACAATAGCAGTTCTGTCACTCCCCCCAAAGTGATCCGAGACAAAAAGGGCAAGAAATGATGCAACTTGCAAGTTGTCAATGGATACTTGACCTACATCTGCAGTTAAACAGTTCATTTTCTTCAACCTAGCTACCAAGGCTCGAGCAGAGAGAGTGATTGCATCCAACACCTCATCCTTTGCCCTTCAAACATAACCAAAAAAGGGCAAAGTGAGCTTTATCTCATGGAACATGATCATTCGAGTTGATCATACTAATAGTGATAGAAGTTACCTGTCCAAGAGTATCACTTCACGTGAATCAAGAGGCAAAACTTCCTCATATCTACTAAGAGGCATAAAGGGCCTATCACGTCCAGCATCAAAAAAGCCATCAGGAAGAGAATCTTCTGTGCTGCAGAATGAGCTTCTGTTATATTTGTAGGATAAATTAGCAATGTCGGTAGATGTTCTATGGCATTTAGAACCTTTTGGATTATCTAGATACTTCTCATTACTACGCTTCGACTTGTGCTTAGGTTTCTTTCTCTCTGAATAAGAATTATTGTCTGCAGTACCAGGTGTATCTCCTGAAGAGGGAGACGATGCATTGATGTCAGAACTTTCATGGTTATCCCTTTCACTCGTTAATTGGGTTGTCACACTTTGGGAATTTTCAGAAACAATATTAGCTTTAAGACTGCTCTCTTCCTCTTCTGAACTAATGACAGAAGCCTCTTCTAACAGTTTATCATTGTCAACCAAGCAGATACCATCATCTGTAGCTTTGTCAGTTTTATCAGGAACATTCATGTCATGTTTCCCAGTTTCTTCAACTATGTCCATCTTCAGAATTAATCCTGCCGGAGGAACTTCACCTTTCCATTTCTTGTTGTTGTTTAATCGCTCTTGCCTTGCCCTCTGCTGGAAGTAATGTTGTCTCCGCTTCCATCGCTTACTTGATTTAAGAGCCAAGCAGCATTTACTGATGGAAGAGACTCCAGTTGACATATTTAATGGGTTACGATGGGAGCCTACATTTATGTGGGAACAGAGAATATACCAGTCAGTGAGAAAAATAAAAGTTAAAAGAAAGAAGTATCAATTCTCAGTTTATATGCATACATAGTACAGATTCCAAGGAAAGAAACATAACATTAGACTCTGACCTTTATGGGGAGCACTTATAGCGTTGCTCTCATAAGGGGTTTCATACACATCCATTTCAACCAAAGAGCTACTACAAGTATCAATCCCCATCTCTTCATAGTTTCCTTCTAAATTACATTGTATCCATGTGGGAATACAGCAATAACTCGGGAGCTTATTGTACTTGAAACAAACAGAAAATCCAAGAAGCTCTGTCAGAATAAAGAATCCATGAATTCTTATAGAATACCACGTTCTATCCTCACGCAGATAGTATATTCTATATTATAGCGATGTTGTAGAAAATCAGAGAAACAAGTACCTGTAAATCTAAAACCTGAAGTTTAGGCATCAAGCTTAGATCAAGAGGATCCAGAGTTGTCAATCGGTTGTTTGATACATCCAGGCTTTCTAAGTTTTGTAATAAAGCTAAAACCAGCGGTAGCTCCATCAGCCTGTTGTGAGCAACCTTCAAGAATATTAATGAACTCAGATAACTTATCTCCTTAGGTAAAGTCTTGATCTTGTTGAAGGAAAGATCCAGATACTCAAGACTCTTAAGACATCCAATCTCGGAGGGAAGATATCTGCAACAAGTAGGACACAAAGTTAAAACCGATATAATGTAATTCAAAGCGATGAATCCCCTAAACCCAATCCTAAAGTCCAACCAAACCTCCATAACAACCTAGATTTATAATCTAACAGTAAAACAATCCCATATAGCATCCTAAATACACTGCATTAAGCAGCCACCAAACATATCAAAATCAGGAATTGCCTAACTTACGTTTCCTGGAAATTCTACACGGATCCACAATCCGAAACTGTCAAAAAGCCACCACCTGTTTGAGTTATCAATGCTACGTAGCATTAAGAAGCATTAAGAAGCTGGAACTGAAGCAATAAAAGTGCAAAGGAGTAAGCTTTTACCTTATTGAGAAGTGGCAAACAGAGAGCCTCGTCAAGCATTTGAGACCAGAAATCTCACTCAATAGAGTCAAAGCCGAAGATCGTTTAGGGACTTTAGTAAGCTCAAGCTCCTTTAAACTTTTAAGCTTGTCCCACGACAAGCTGTCACCAAAACCTGGTGACGATATCTTCACTTGGAGGTACTCCAAATTCATCAAATTCCCCAATTCCGAGGGAAACAAGTCGATTTGGTTACTGAAAAACTTAAGCTTCTTCAACCTCCGTAGCTCTCCAATCGATTTCGGAATTAAATTAAACATGTTTCTAAAGAAGTAAAGACCCTTAACCGAATCATCCACATTATCGAGAAGAGGAAGCTCCAGATTTTGACCGGAAACATCAACCACAGACTCATCTTCCAAACTTATAACACTACTAATGGTAGAATCAGTCTCTTGACCTTCATCAATGTCCCCATCCACGATTAAATTAGCAGGCTTTTCGTTCTTCGCTTCCATTTCAATAGCTTTGAAGTACCACAAAACTCAAAGACACCAACTGGGTCTCGAAAACAATCGAAATCGGAGAAATTAAAAGCTTCAGAAAGTTGAAATTAGGTTAAACTCGCGAAAGCTCATAAAGGAAGAGAAGATCTGTTAGGTGAGCGTGAGAATTCGAAGTTAAATTGAGCATGACGAAACCCAAATGTGGAATCGAACCCAGAAGCGATAGATAGATGGAGATAGCTCGGCTGCGCTACAAAACATGGAAGGAGAGAGAGACGGAGAGAGAGAGAGGCGGAGAGAGAAAAACCCTAGATTCTCTCGACAAGACGTAGCCGAAGATTCATATATCTGAAAATTGTAAACTTCATTACCGACTACTATATTACAAGTCCCTTCACGCGCTTAGGTAAAAATGGAAATCACTTAAGCGCGTGAATTTTTTTATCATAAGCGCGTGAGATGTAACTTTCCCGAGGTAAAAAATCGCATATAAATATGGAAATTCATGATTGTTATTTTAGGTTTTTTCGAAAAAAATAATGATCAGCTAAATTTTCATGTTAAAAAATTTGATGGAAGTGATTTTTAGTCTAGTGATAGGGGTAAATCTATTAAATAGCAGGTGCATTTGCACATCATGAGATCAAGTTTTGCCGCTTGCATTATGCATGGCTACTGGACCGATCAGTTGTGGTCCAATATTGTTATAAAAAAAATTGATTAGAGATTTTTTCTTTTTATCAACGGTAATAATGGTATAAGCTAGCCTAGTTATACATGTGCGTCTGCCTTTAATGAACTTACCACCAGCCTAATTACACATGTGAGTCTGACTTTAGTGAACTTACCACTAGCCTAATTATACATGTGAAATTATACAAAAAAAGTGGTTAAATGAGAAAACACGTACGACCTTGGGAAGCTAAATTCGTTATGACGACACATCACAAGTACTTAAGGATTGAAATCTATAGACTGAAAGCTACAACGTTGAAAAAAACACATAAAATTGAAAAAATTAATTACGGTCTTTTTGGTGTTATTATCTTATTTAAACCCTAAACAGTATAAATATATACGTACGGCTTCCATTGAAGCTCTCTCCTATATCTTGAAAAAATATACTTTATGGATCGAAGATGATTCTCTTCTCGCTTAACTCTTGTAGCTTCTCTTTCACTTCCGATTCTTCTCCTTTTATGTCTTCAATCTCTTTCTGCAAATAGTTTCGTTCGAAAGATCAATTCAAGTGCCAGTTAAAAACCTATCTTACGTGAATCCTAGCAAACGTATTACTACTCCTGTGCACTCGGTTCTGGTTCTGTAACCATATATGTACTAACATTCTGTTTGGTTTAGTTCTTCGGTTTTGATTCCGAATGAATACTTGAAATATGAACCGAACTAGACTCGAAATAATTTTGGTTCTCAATCAGTTTGGTTCCGAATGGTTACTTTATGAAGATTTCATGTAAATAATGCTGCTTTTGTTTGAAAGAGTCAAGGCCTAAGTGTTGAATGGAGTTAAAGTACTTACTTCAACTTGTTGTGGTAGTGGGAATAACTTGATTGCGTCTGGATGAAAACTGAATCCGCTGCGAACAAAAAGAGAGTAATGCGATTGGTGTTGTTTGTTATTACAATAGTTAATTCATGATGATAAGTTAAGACCATTAAAATAAGTTTGGTTACCATCGGGAAATAGCTAGCTGCCAAACGTATGGAATAAAGAACTCTTCAGGGTGGCTCTCTTGTTCATAGGAGAAGTGAAGCTGTGTAAACATCTGCAGTAACAGAGCATAGTGGAAGAAAATGATCAACATGTCTTGGATGATTTTTAAGTGTAGAGGTTGTTTACCTTCATGCCTTCACCGCGCCATGACCGACAATTGTTGACTATGAATTGAAGAACTTTCTGTACTGACCATTCTCGATCTGATCTTTGAGAGTCTATGCGGCTATTGAAAAACTCTAACACCTAAATGAGAAATGAGTTAAGCCAGTGAGAAACAAAAAGATAAATCAGAAACGAATTCGTTCTGTATCAATGTCACAGGTACAACAGATCAAATGAGTAAAGCCCATGGAATTTACTGTGTAGATATTTTCGACTAGCTCATGGAACCGTGGATGATTTTTGAAAGGTTGAAACACTTCTTGCCGGTGCATAATCGCATAGACAATCTGCATAGAAACCAGAATCACAGCAGGAATAAACTAGAAAAGGTACTATTTGATTCATGCTGCCGAGAACAAATAACATTGTGATACCTCAGGATTTCTTGGCAATGCGTACGTCAAAATTGCGTTTAATATATCTAGGACAAGTCTCAGGAAATCCGTAAAGATCTGCAACTCTCCTGCCTGTCAGTTGACAAAATTCACGTAATTAAAAAACAAACCAGAAATCAAGGGATTACAATGTAGCTAGTAGTTGCCGTCCGCTATAACTATGCCTTACCAGATCTTCTGAAACGCCATCATCTCCTGATAAGCTTATACTAATACTTTGCACCTTATCACCAGTCACGTCTGATAACTTGATATACCTGTGTTAAACAATTCATCTTCAGTTACATAGAAGCCATATGGGACATGATATATTATACATAAACAGATAGAATATATGCAAAGAAAAGACAAGGAATCAATTGCATACTTTCGAGAAAGCATGTAGAAAAGGCTAACAAGCCTCTGTGAGGCATATGCACTTAAATGATGGGCATGAGGTGCCATGTTAGCCAAGCTAGCAAGGCAAGTAGTCTGCAGATACACATCCTGTAACAGCCCAAGAGGCGAAATTGTTACAAAAGTTCATTCGACTACTTTATACAAAAAAATTGCTCCTCCAGATAGTAATATATATAAGAAAGGTAAAATTCTACAAAACTAAACCTAAAGGATATAAATCTTTTGTATCCAATATCTGACACATTTCCACATAGGTAACAGTTTTTTATTTTTTTTTGGGTTCAACAACGCATAGGTAACAGTTTTCGATATCTTTTCTGTTGTCAGAAGAATTTGATCTGGCTAAGATTTTAACTTGACATGACTCATATAAAGCTGCACTTACCCAAATTGCCAAACTAGGACATATCTATTAGAAAAATATTCATTCTGAGATGTATCTAAAGCCATACCCGAAGTTTAGAAAGGTTATGCTGCACTGTTCTTATGAGAATAATGACCATTAAGGAACCAAGAGATGTCTGATGAAGGAGATGCTCCTTGTACCATGGAACGCTAGGCAGTATCTATTCAAATGAAATGTAATTAAAAAACATATCGAAGTTGAGAAAAATCAGTCCAATACTACAATTGAAAAGAGCACGTACCATTTTGTGAATGCTTGAATTGAAAGATGAATCCTGACTAAGTATGAGAAGTACAATTAGCATCATGTATATTTGATTTGATGACGTTTTACTTGAAGCTTTATACAGCGTTTCCAGAATGGGCATCAACTGTCCATCAAAAAATATATATTCTTTTAGAATTACAGATAACTGATATGAAACAATAAAGACTTTACATCAACAGATAAACAGTCCAGGGTTCGTAACTGAGGAATACACTCCTACTTTTAAGAACAGTGGAACAAAAGGAATGAAACAAACTCATTTATTTAGTGGCAGTTTATAAATCATACCATAGTATCCAGATCAGTTCGCACCAACACATACTCCTTAAAGTCGGAGTTCCCTTGCAACAATGAGTAGAGGAGCAGGACAGCGCCCTCGTCAGCCAAACACCTAAATTGCCAGTTTGCATTAAAACACAGTAGCAAGAGAGCTTATTGAAATAAGAACTAGATACAGGATACATCTCTATGAAACCAAAAAAGAGTTGCTGTAGAGAAAAAGCTCAAGAATATACATCTTACATGCCAAGAGTATCAAATAGTGAAGCAAATGGTATCCGAACATGTGGACCAGAAGGGTGGGCATTTCCCTCCACATCTGAGCGGTCAACTGCAATCAGAGTAACAGTTTAAATATACACATTAAACTCCTCTCAGAAATATTTAGGGAAAAAATCTCACATTCAACATCTCTAGCATTTGCTAGAGCCTTGCTAAAAGTATTGCCAGAGGAAAATACATGGACTTTAGAAACTGATTCTGAAGTGGCACTGTCATCACTTCTATCCGTCAAAGACTCATCACTCATAATAGACTTGTGATAATTAATTAGAATAAGTAAAACATGGAGGCTGCATTCTGCCAGTCGATTTTTAGATCCACCACTGTTATTTGTAAGATAGTTCAAAGGCAAGAGCACAATAGTAGCTGCATATGCAAAAGAAAAGTTTTCATGAGTACGTGGAATGTTTCATGAAGCTAAGTAGGCAAACATAATGCAACGTAAAGGCAATAGGAAAAGATTAACATGGACAAAGTAGAACGATAATACAGCATATATAAGTAATAATATACGAAACACCTACCAGCTGCAGAACCAACTCTTTCCAAAATGCTTTGTGAATCTCCATCAGAATACATATAGGATTTCGCATTTGGAGGAGTACTGTGTCGAGAAATATAATTAAGTAGCAATCTTCTGACCGCCTGACAAACTAGAGACTTTTCCTACAAATTGTTGAAGCAAAGGAATGGACTAAATTGACATGAGGCAAAAGCTATGCAAAAAGGGAAGAGCTAATTAAATCTGTTACCTGAGCCATCGCTGCATCAATAAAAGGGTTTGCGTCTCCTGGTCCAGGTGATGGCCCAGAGAGAAGCTGTGTCGACATAGAAACAAGCATGAAGTTCAGAAGTTCCTGATGTAGAACATACGAGTTGGGACTTGCCAAATAAATGATGAAAATCAGAAGAATAGAACATTTCCTGCAGAAATCTATAAGAATAGATGATATAAAGAATAAGCCCGACATACCTTACTTCCTTTGATCCAATGAAGCTCAGCACACTATGCATGACAAAATTCTGGATGTTTTGATCTGCCATTAACACACTATTAATAAGCCTATTCAAGCCAGATTCGAATTACCCATCACTGGATATAACTTAAACCTATTAGAGATTCATTACCCATCACAAATCCATGTGGAACTGGTTCACTTTCGTCCAGAGAGAGATGTAACTCCTCGAGACTGTCGCTTTTTCCATTCTCGATCAAATGCTTTAAAAAGACAGATGAAATATAAGTTGCATTAACAGCTTTCTGATATATAGAAGACTCAGCATCAGAAGCTTGAAGGAGCTCTTGCAAACACCATGACAGATGAATCAATAGCTTTGCGAGGTGCCTAGTGTAGCCATTATTTTGTGCTGCAAAAGTAAAAAAAAAAAAACGATGATCAAACTTCAAATCATTCACCTGGTTTCACTCATTCGACACAATAAGCTCATAGTGAATTCGATAACACATCCTCAAATTTTGAACACATTACGCATGAGAAGAACTAACCAAAAACTTCACAAGCTTGATGAACCCGATCACCAGGCCACCGAGAACTCAACGGAAGCTCAAGAAGCTTTTGCCAGAAATCAGAAGCTAAGGGAAACGATTTCTCTCCAACAAAAGTGGCAATGAGGTACTCAGCCACCGACACATCATCACCACCGGTATTTCTCGGCGTTGACGGTACACCTCCCATGTCCCCTAAACCTTACGCGCGCTTTCAGTGACCAACCAAAACGAGTCAACAAGGATCCAAAATTGAGCGAGTCAATCAATCGCCTCCTCCGAGTTAGGTCCAATTAGATACGAATAGCATTACAAACAACGAGATGAACAATGTAAAGTTCCTACTCTGATTTTGCTTTTGGATCTAAATCTGAAACAAATTGAAGATTCAAACTGAGAACGAAATGCTTCAATACGAAGGGTTTAGTTTAGACTAATAGAGAGAGAAGACGCATTTATTTATTAATTTTTATAATTTTCTTTTCAAAGTTGAAACTGAAAAAACTTTATTCCTACTTCAAATCCCGAAATAAATACACTCGAAAATTCATTTTTATACACTTTATAAGTTCATAATACAATTAATTTTTATAATTATACATGTTCGAAGCTAAATCCTACGTGCTACCAAATTAATTCCCACCAAATTCTCATTAATATGATTTAAATACTTTATGGAATCATACCAAACAAAATGTTATATTATTTTATTATTGTTTAAAATTTAAAATAAACGAGTTTGATTTATCAAAATAAGTTTGGGATAATTCAATCGAAATGTGGTCAAATTGATAGCTACGGACCACCGTATCTCAAACGTACGGTTGTCGGTGGAATGTAGCCTAATCTTTACCTTGACAAATCTCAGGCCCACTTACTTTATTGGGCATTTCAGTTTTTTGGGCCCATACATATAGCCCATTATCAGCCTTTTTGTTCAGAAGACATCCTGGACAGAACAAAAGACTCGCAAAGAACTCTATTTTCTTAAATAGCATTGAACAAAAAAAGCTTTTAAATAAGAAACAACAAAGACATGGATTTTCTGAGTAGCACAATCTCGAAAAGGAGTTCTTCTTTTTGACTTTTCAGTTTTGATCAAAAACTGCATATAGAGAATCATACTGCAACAAACAATACCTATGAGCTTTTCGATTTTTCCTTGAAAATGCGAGGGAGAATCTCATGTGCACCAATATCTAGAGCTTGTGGATCCCTGAAATCAGAACTCCAACCAGTTTATAACTTTCTAATACAACTGTTTGAATTAACAGCTTGTGTAATTCATCAAATTCTTATAGCTTAATGCAGAATTAGTGTCAGAAGATGAACCTGCATAACATTTGTCCCTTTTCTTTCGAGCTAGGGATGAACCAAACTTTTCGAAGTGATGGAGATTCAAACTGAACAAAGATTCCATCATTTTGTCCAAGTTTCCATTTCCGTGAACCTTGACCTTTCCACACCTGTGAGACATTTTCTAATCATCAGTCCAGAATACAAACCAGCAAAACTGACTCTTTAGAAAGCAAAAGTAGTCCGATTAGATTTTACCTGTGGGTAGGATATACTACTCTTTGCTGTTACTAAGCAAGCAGCCTTGGAAAATGACTCTTCTGCATATTGCCTCAAATATGAAAAGCAATTACTGTGTGTGTGTGGTGACTCAAAAGCCTGAAGTACGAAAACAAACAGTCTTATCAGACAAAACAAAAGATTTCTTGCAACATCTCAAGTTTGCATATGCCATTACTACCTTATCGATGTTGACAGCTGGTGCGTACTTATCAGTTTGTGTTTTCTCTTTGTCGAGAAGAAAATAGACTCTAGTATCGACTTTAGATGCCTCATGCCACGACTTCACAGCAGTTTCCATTGTCTCGACAACAAAAGAAAACACCTCTTTCAAACACTCTTCAGATCCATAGTTTTCAGACTGCAAGAGTTTATTCATACAGAGAAAATTACTTTCAGAATATGAGTTGTAACAATCAGATATAAACAGTTCAAAAGGCCTATATTGAATATTTGACAAGACTAACCATTTCAGATTTAAAACTTTCGAGATGCTTGGCCATGTCAACATTAGATCTCAGATTCTCGAGTTCTTGAGCTCTCTGTTTTTCCTTCTGCAACTGACTGAGCTTTTTGATCTTTCTAGAAACCTCCGTGCTCTGTGGGTTGTACTGAAGAGCCATTTCAAATGCAGCCAAAGCCTATCACAAGCATCACGGATTTTAACTACAATGATACAGCCCTTGAATCAATATTCTAAGGAAAAGAATGTAAAAAAGACCAAATAATAGAGAATTTTACATCTTCATATTTTTCCATAGCTTCGAGCACACAACCTTTCCTGAAGTACCCCTGAAGCAAATAGATCAGAAAAGCCAATATTTACATAGAGAGATACTGATATTATATGTCATTTTGATATTACCTTCTCCCACTGAGGGTTGAGTTTGATGGTAGTTTCAGCATCAGCTAAAGCTTTGCTAAGCTTGACTAGATTCAAAAAAGCAGCAGCTCGGTTACTGCACCGGATAAAGAAACGCTTTGTTACTTTTGTAAATCAGCTCACATTGATCCAACTTAGAATACTGCTTTGAGCAACATTTACATAACCTTAAGCAATAGGGTTCACAATTGATCTTCTGACATGTACCCGAAATGCTGTATGATATTAAGGATCGAACAATTCATGATAAAAAGGCCACTCTATTGATTCCACCTAAACAATCTCATATTCAGGTCTAACAAGTCACAAAAGAACAAAACCGAGATCTTAACGAAACCCAACTCAAATCAAAGGAACCCCATTAAAACCCAACAATCAGAGTCGAATGATTTGGAGCAATCTCGAAATATTACTTCAAAACTGCGAAGTTGTAGAAGAAAGTCATAGTAATTTGGGAAACCTGTAAAGAGTGGCGTTAGAAGGATCGAGCTTAATAGCTTGAGTATAAAGAGCTGCGGCTTTAAGGTAGTTCCCAGCTTTGAAGAACTCATTTCCTTTATCCTTTAGAGATTTCTCCGCTTCTCCACCATTAGTTGCCTTACCTGATTCCACCAATCTCTCCGCCATCATTTCTCGAAGGTTATCAGAAAGCTACAGAACATGAATCGAAGTGATTACTTCTGTTGTGTTCTCTATTAGGGTTTATACAAAGACAATAGAAACTAATCAGAGTTTTGTAACTTTTTATTCATTTGATTTAACCGAAAAAAGTTATGTTATTGATTGCTTCTTCTGTTTGCGCACCATGTTATAAATTGATTGATCCGGTCTATATCGGTTAATCTCCAAATTGAAAATTCTGGTCTGGTTCATTTAATTCTAAACCAACGTTCATTTAGAAAAACAATGTTCAATTAGGCCCAGATAAAATCATGGGCCCAAATATGTTGAGTCAGTTTTGAATAGTTCTTGGCCCTGTATGATCTGGGCCTGTTAAGGAGTTTCAAAGAACAATTCTGCATTTTATTTTTCCATAAAGAAACAATTCTGCATTTTATTTTTATTTTTGTAGTTTTTTCGATAATTTTTTTTTTCTTTTTTTCATTTTTGATAATTTTTTTTGTATTTTATTTAAACGAAAACAAACATAAAATAATTAATTAGTACCTTCAAAAAAGTATTACAAGAAGCATATTTAATGTCAAGAAATAGGTGTTTCAGTTGGCTTGCACCTGATTTAGCTAGTCATGAGATAATGGATTCATATCCCATTCGATTTCATTTAAAGAACTTAGGTTAGGAATCGGGCTTTATTATCGATTTAATGGTTATTTGTTGACAAAAAAAAGCCACGTCATCCTAATGTTACAAAACGCCTATACAGTTGTGTAATAAAAAAACACTGTGAAGGACTTAAGGAGAGGGCTCTATTTACTCTAGTATTATACACTTTTCCTTTGTATTTGTAACAAAAATAAATAAATAATATATATTATATTAATATTTCCTAACTTGAGGTTTAAGCAACTGAAATGCAATCTTCGATGACCTAAATTTCTTCTCATCTTCTGTCTTTTGGTCTCTTTTCTCCATACATTTCCAATATCTTGAGCTATGTTAATGGCGTCTACTGATACTCCGGCTAATCCTTTTCTCGTGAATCCAGCTGCGTATAATCCCGATTCGCCTTTCCACGCATTCGAAATAGACGATTTAGGAAACCCATTCTTCGAAAAGAATTCACTTTCCTGTTTTAACAAAGATAAATTTAGGTTACTTGCTTCCTAAGAAACATAATCTCACTCTCTGTGTGTTCATGTTTTAAAGTTTATTTACCTGAAGCGATGAAGGGACATTGCTTCGATAACCAGTAGCGAGAACCACCGCATCGATATCTAGCTTCTGACCATCGACGAGCTCTACATGGTAACGTGAGAATCGTTTGATTGCAGGTACAATTTCTACATCCCCGGATTTTATCTTCTCTAGAGCACCTATGTCGAGAACTGGTGTCTTCCCTGTCATGCTTTTAAGCTCCATTGGGCCGATATTGGGCCTCTTAAGCCCATATTTCGATAAGCTCCCAAGAACTAACCATGATAAGATGAGCAAAACCTTATCTACAAGCCATAAAGGTAACCACTTCATCATCATCACTGAGATTCCAAATGTTGATTTCCCCATTATCTCTCTTGGTAACACATGAACCTGATAAAATCAATAAACAAAATATCACGATTAGCTCAAAGTTTCATATAATTAGATCGATATAACTTGTTCCATAACTCAATTCGAAAGACGGTTTTTGAGAGTATAAGTGCTAGTTCAACGTTCTCTATCAACTTAAGGTTACTAAAAAAGTGGTGAGAGCACCTGAGTCAATGACACGAATACACGGCTCCCTAGAATCGAACTCACTGGCTATTATATAGTTGTTTACTAAGATTTGCTTACCGAGCTTCGAACTACCATGGAAGTAACAGCGTTGTGATTAGCAAGATCAAGAGAAACTTCCATGCCAGAGTTTCCACAACCAACCACAAGAACTCTCTTCCCTTCAAACTTCTCTCCAGACTTATACTCACAAGCATGAATCACTTCTCCATTAAACTCAGTGTTAAGTCCATCAATCTCCGGTACAACACGTTCAGCGTTTTCTCCAGTAGCAACCACCAACCACCGGCAAATATATTCCATCTCCTCTCTAGCCACCGTCGTCGATGTAACCTTAACACGCCATAACCCACTGGTTTCATCAAACCGAGCAGACTCAACTGATTTATTGAACTCCGGTTTAATCTCAAACCGGTTTGCGTATGACTCAAGGTAATCAATGAACTGTCGTTTCGTTGGGTATTCAGGGTAATGATCAGGAAAGGGCATTTTAGGTAATTGACAGAATTGTTTTGGTAAGTGAAGCTTGAGTCTATCGTAAGTTCGTTTTTGCCATAGTGAAGCAATACAATTTGATCTCTCAACCACAATGAATGGAACTCCTTGATCATGAAGACAAGCAGCTGTAGCTAAACCGGATGGACCGGCTCCAACGATAACCGGACCATTAACCCATATACATCGTCGGTTTGAGATATATTCTTCACTTGCAATGAGTCTTATGTTCATATTCTCCATTTTTTGAAGGTGGGTTTTTTTGAACGATTTGAAAGTTTAGGTAGTGAAATTGAATGAGAAATGAGATCTATTGGTTTGGATTTGGAGTGAGAAGAGTTATGTGTTTATATAGGAGTTAGAATTATACGAGATTGCATGTGATTTGTGCTTTTATTATTTAAAATTTTTATAGTAATGTGAATATTTTTGTATGTATTATTTAATTTTAAGACCTAACTTTTGTCATATACTTTTGCTTAAAATGCGATATTATATTAAAACATTATTTTACGTTTTATTCTATACAAAATAGAAATATTCGATTCTTTTATTTCAAACTTTGGTGTGCGACTTTGATTAAAGTATATTAATTTCACTATAATCCTTAACCATATGCTGTATGTTTATTTAATACTACTATATATACGTTAGTGATTGTAGTATAACACTTTGGAAGTTTTGATTATTGATTATTTATTTTCATTTTTATCGGTTTTGTTTGGTATAAATTGGAGAATGGACCAAAAAAGATAATGAATGATAGATACATAACATATACACATCATGAAGAATTTGATTGTACATGGTCCAATCCACGAGCTTCAGTATGATCATACTTTCCCGATTGAAATTGATAAGTCCTAATTGTACGTACGTGTGATAATGATAGAATTAATTAGTTTTTTTTTTCTTAACTAAAGTGTGGAAAATATGTGATTTTTTTGTTGTTGTATGACTCAGTTTATTGTGATTTATTTATAGAAAAAGTAAATATTACAAACATAAAACAAAAAAAACCGAATTGAAAACAGATATTTGGTTCAGTTTTGGATCTAACCAAATAGTTCAGTACTTTGATATTTCTGATTTTTGGTTCAGCTCATTTTTAACTAAAAATTCAAAGTAACTAAATAGTAACAAAAACTAATTTTTACCAAATTAATTAATTATACTAACAATATGCTAAGAATTATGCACAAATTCGATAAACAAAAATATAAGGATGAGATGTATACAAAAAAATTGTCTATGAAGACTTCAACCTATCTCCGTACAATTAAATATGATAATATTGAAGTCATACAGTGTTAGAATTATGCACACTGTATAATTCGATAAACAAAAATATAAGGATGAGATGTATACAAAAAAATTGTCTATGAAGACTTCAACCTATCTCCACAATTAAATATGATAATATTGAAGTCATACTTTGATATTTCTGATTTTTGGTTCAGCTCATTTTTAACTAAAAATTCAAAGTAACTAAATAGTAACAAAAACTAATTTTTACCAAATTAATTAATTATACTAACAATATGCTAAGAATTATGCACAAATTCGATAAACAAAAATATAAGGATGAGATGTATACAAAAAAATTGTCTATGAAGACTTCAACCTATCTCCACAATTAAATATGATAATATTGAAGTCATACTTTGATATTTCTGATTTTTGGTTCAGCTCATTTTTAACTAAAAGTTCAAAGTAACTAAATAGTAACAAAAACTAATTTTTACCAAATTAATTAATTATACTAACAATATGCTAAGAATTATGCACAAATTCGATAAACAAAAATATAAGGATGAGATGTATACAAAAAAATTGTCTATGAAGACTTCAACCTATCTCCACAATTAAATATGATAATATTGAAGTCATACTTTGATATTTCTGATTTTTGGTTCAGCTCATTTTTAACTAAAAGTTCAAAGTAACTAAATAGTAACAAAAACTAATTTTTACCAAATTAATTAATTATACTAACAATATGCTAAGAATTATGCACAAATTCGATAAACAAAAATATAAGGATGAGATGTATACAAAAAAATTGTCTATGAAGACTTCAACCTATCTCCACAATTAAATATGATAATATTAAAGTCATACAGTGTTGGAAGATTGCAAATAACTACACAAACCAAAATACAGTCTTCCATATGCAAATATGTCATATAGACAAGTGAATGTGATCTTTGCAACCATTTACTGTATCAATCAAAGAAATAGTAATAAGGATGATATTTCATAGTTGTAGAGTTAAACTTTCTATAATCAAATGCACATTTTATGCCCGATGATAGTTCTAGTGGAAATTAGCTCATTATGTGGAAATTAGCTCATTATTCTTATTCAATATTTAATTATCTTAATGTAGTATATTTGGTTACAAGTAAAAGACTTAGTAGCAAACTCATTAGTTACTACTGATTATATTTCTTTTCAAGTGTTTAGAAATTTTGATTATAAGTAAATATTTGGAACCAAAATTACTTTGAATTTACTTTTTCATATTTCAAATGCTCATTTATAACTAAAACTAGAAAAAAAAACCAAACTGAATCAAAATTTAGTCGATATATTTATGAAATCTAATAATCAACAAATAAAAAAATTGGAGTCAAATGGAACCGAATAACCATGAATATTACTAACAATTATTTTCTTGACAATAATATAAATTAAGATAATTTTCTTTATTTTGTAATTTCCACAAAATTTATGTTTTGTTTTAGGCAACTATCTCCACTTAAAAATAAGCCCACTGGTTTATTACATAACCAACACAATAATTAAATATCTGAAAGATAATTCAATGATTGGTTACATAAATCCACGTGGCACGGCATGCTGACAAATACTGAACCACGTGGAGATGATGATGAGTCATCAGTGGGTCCCACATTTTGTATTTATAAACACCTTCGCCGACTACCTAACCACGTCAAATCAATTTCCAACTTTCTTAATTTTATTATTTTATTTTTATTACTTTTAAATTAATTATTGCAACTATCTTTTTATAGTTTCTCTTTTGTCTTTTTGTCCGAAAAGGTAATTTCAATT
The DNA here is from genome assembly GCA_900406435.1 of Lepidium aucheri. Lineage (NCBI taxonomy): Eukaryota > Viridiplantae > Streptophyta > Magnoliopsida > Brassicales > Brassicaceae > Lepidium > Lepidium aucheri. The sequence continues at coordinate 35,178 of OVBA01000693.1, read as the reverse complement.
ATAATAGGAAATACAATTTATAAGTCTTTCTTTATGCATGATGATGTTTTATAATCTCCAATGCGAATAGTTGGAGGTATGTTACATTTATATTCGAGTTAATTATAGTTTAGTGGATCTAATTATAAAAACATTTATATCACTTCCATATTAGTTGAGGATTTTCATTGGAAAAAAAACTAAAATAAAAAGTTGCCACTCATTTCATTAAATGCTATGTTAATCCTTTTTGTCATTAATTAGCAATATTAATATCATAAATATATCATTTACGTACATTTGATTCTAGAAACTTGTAGAATTTCTAAATCGTGATACATATATTAGTATTTTTTATGAAGTACAAGTATATATATATATATATATATATATGCATGCATGAATGTAATCCACTAACTTTAAGTTATAAGAGATGTAAATAATATATATTATTAAACATGTATGAGAAATGATAGCCAAAACAAAACTTTTTATTTAAAACAATATAATTCGTAACTAACTGCACTATAATTATAAATAGATATGATAATAAATCCAAATATTATTAAAAATAATTTAAGTATTTAGATCGAAAAGTGACTTTAAATATATATACTTACATGATTTCTTGTATTATTTGAGCTATATATATATTTTTGGTCTGTAATTAAATAATTTATATTGACCCATATCTCCTTGTGTATTAGTATTATTAATTTAGTACTAGTTATGTACCCGCGTAATGCGCGGGATAATGATATAGATAAATTTATTTATCTCATTATAGAACTATTTTATAAAGTATTTATATCATATTTAATTTTTAAAAAATATTAGTTATTAAATTAATTTTGAAAGTCAAATTTAGATAAAAACCAGCTAATAATTAACTTAATAGGAAAATGATAGTTATATGATAAGAGTATTCAAATTAGAATTTCTAGAACTTATTTACTACATGAATATAAGTATTCAATTTAATTTAATTTAATTTGTTTGATTTTTAAATATTGAGTATATAAATAGACATATACAACCTAAATATTTATGTATAATATATAATTTTATTCTTAGAACAAAATTTCATATTTTTTTTACTTACTTTCTCAATCTCTAATTTGTAACGATTCATTAGATCTATTTTCTTTTGCCATAATTCGAGAAAACAAGAATTTCCTTGAAATTTTTTTCGTTCCTTCTACTTATATGTTTGGTGAAATATATAAACATAACTTACCATTTACAAATTCAATGATGGTAAATGACGCAATAAATAAAATGAAGGAAAAAGTCATTTTAATAGAGGTAGGAAAAAATGTCTTCTTAACCAAATGAATTAATTATCCCACAAACTAAACCATTAAACCGAAACAAACACGAGAAGATTAGGTAAAAGAAGATGAAACGGTAGTGGTGTCTCCATCTTTTTCCATCGCGATCTTTTAGGTTTTTTTTATCTCTCTAATTTGTTTTTTTTTAATTCCTCTCTTTAATTTATTGAGGGAACCATATTCATTATCGATTTTCAGTTACTGCTTTGATTTTTATAATCTTCTTTTTTCCTTTTGATGAACATATCCCGATAATGAGATGATGAGATCACTATATTGTATGATTCATATTAAGTGTGTAAATGATTTTTGATTGATATTATACAAGTTTTGTAAAGTGAATTTTAAGTTTGTTCTATAAAATAATTGAGTGATTGATGATGTGTGAGGTTGAGAAGTAAAAATTTGATGATGTGTATGAAATGAAAAATTTGATTGGTGGTTACGATTAAAGTATTAAGTTGATGTGTCAGTTCTAAAGAACTCCAAAAAGCTGATGTGTCATCTTGAGAGAAACTCACTCAGCTTTTATATATATAATTATTAGTAGTTAGTATGTGTAAAGTTCATGCATTATTTATATGTCGTCATAATTAATATTACTTGATTATTAGCACAAAACTATTTGTTTGGAAGCTAGCAGAGTTGGAGAATATAGAATCAAATAGACGTAAAAAATGAAAGTAATTAAACAAATATAAAGTATATGTAAATTCCAAATAGTGGAGAATTTATTAACTATATAAAAATATATCGTCGACATTATTTTCTCACAACCTTTAGGTATAATTTTAAAAACTTTTAAAAGGTAATTATATTATATATTTGTATTTTTATATATCCTAAGCATGAGTGTACGTAATACTATTAAATATGTACATGTAAGCTATATTACAACAAATAAATGAATTACATACATATTAAGAATTGTGGTATATATAATTATGAGCCTTGATATATATAGTATTATATTCAGTATTTACATGTAAAAAAAACTGATTATTTTTTATTATTTCTAAAAAGAAGAAGAAAAATCATAATTCTGAAGTTTTTGGCTAGGTTCAATGACTTCTCTCTAAAAAAAGACTTTCGTAGATACTCCAAGAGGTTTTTTGTATAGATTATTCTTTTCATTTAATTATTAAACTTATATAATATAGTTTAATCATGGTGGATTTTATCAAAATTGTAACAAGGGCATATTAATATGTTCACATGGCTCCTCCTCCTCAAAAATATATTTATATATTGTGGTCTCATTTACTAGGAATCTTATTCTAAGAAAACATATTAACTAGTAAAAAAATTCTCCATTTATAACAATACTTTATAACTCTTATAATTGTGTTTAAAATAAATTCATTTGTCATATGTAGAAAATTAATTAACTTCATATGACTGACTAAAAAAAAGCTCTATATTTCTATCAGTCGCATTTCAATTTTACTTAGTAAATATGAGATTAATTTGAAACTGATTGTACAAACGTAAGTTTTTTATAGTAAAAATACGTTAATCTTACATCTGACCGAGCTGACAATACACTCGCTTAGTGTTTATCTAAATGTCATAATAATAAAATAACATTTGACTCGGATTTAATTCAATAAAATGTAAGAATTTTAGGGAAATATATGCATGATTACATGTGGTACACTATTGATCTTTCATAAATTTTGCCTTACTGCTTTCAGATTTCTCAACTAAAAAATCAAATTTGTTTATTCATGCATGCATACATCTATTTACAAATCCATACTTATACACAATTTTTCAGAGTTTAAGCTATAGTGTAAAAACTTGCATACTTTTGCTAACATTTTCGACAAATTCAGTATTTATAAATTAATACATCTAATTTTTTTTATATATTGTTTTGACCCTTTTTTGGAATTAAGATTTTTAAAATATTTTAACAAAGTTTCTGACTGTGTAGTTTAAGGGGAATTTTATTAGTATGTATATATATTTTGGTATACCTACACTGATATGGGTGATGTTTTTTCTATTTTTAGTTAATATATGTGGAGTACTATTTTTAATCTATTTAATGATAACATAAGCAAATCAATTACATTTATTATTATCAATCATAATCAATATTACATTTTTTTCTGAGGAATTTGACCACAAACTATTCCAAAGTTATGTCGACCACATATGAAGGGTCAATATTTAGGTCCATTTACGAGTAAATGACATGATAATTATATTCACATTTGTTTTTGTATCCATTAATTTGATCTTGGACCAAATAAGTCAGTTCATATAAAGTTGTGCCCATTTATACAATGTAAATAAAAGAAAATTCAATAAAAAAATTCAATCAAAGAAAAAAATCAATAATTCCATTATAAAACACCTTGATGATCAAATGATACATACGATTATTAATCTATTATTACTTGTTACTATGAATTGCAAATTAAATCACTTTTCTTTTTGTCATATGTCAACCTATATAATCATTTTTTTTTGTCACAAACCTATATGATTATTTAACCCGTCAAATTAAATGAGTTTATTAGTTGACTCAATATATAATTATTAAAATGGAATGTGTTAATCTCCTATAAAACATTGAACTATCACTAGATCATGGATCAGATTGAGTTGGTTGTTCAATTTGACACTATCGGAGAATAATAAGGTATGAAAGCAACGATCTGACCTTGCCAGCTTGAAACATAAATTCTGATATTAATGGTGTTTTTTCTTTTATCAACTTAAATCACTTAAAAGAAGTGTCGAAACTAGTTCAAAAATAATTTTTTCACAAAAACATGATTTTTGGATAACATGATTTTTGGATAACTCTCTAACAACGTGAATTATGAAATCTATTTTGTAGTTAAGAGATCAGAAAATAAAAACTATGGAGCATACTCTAAACAAATTCCGGAATCTACAAAAGTTTTCAAAGTATAGCTGGAAAGCAAGCCAAGTGTCAGAGTCTTCTATCATCTTTTTAAGCTCCGAGCAATTTATCACTAATTCTGCCTTAGTGATTTATACAGATATTAAATTAGTCATCGTCCAAAGGAGCCTCAAACTCTGAGTAAAGTGCTGAGAAACTGTATCTAATGTTTCGGATTCCCATATTAGCTTTCTCTACATCATTTGTTAAGAAATACAGACCTAGACCCGTGAAAAAATCTAAGTCTTTTTGTTCGGTCATCTAGATTTGATTAATATAACTAAGGTAGAATACAAAGTTTGAGGCTCCCTTGTTTTTCTATGTCAATCTTTTTGGTTTCTTTTGTTTAAGCGTTTTTCTATCATCGTTTTATAATGATTTCATTTTGTCTTATTCTACATAAAATCTTGTAAAAATTAATTTAAATAACTCTATATGACTGACTTAAAAAAACTTCCATATTTCTGATATTTTACGATTTCTATATAGTTGATGTTTTAAAAAAATTTGTTTCATTTTTGTTGATATTTTAAGATTTCTATGCAAAATTCATTGTGTTTTTGGTGTTTTTTACTCTTTAATTGTGCAAAAATTATTTTGGAATTTGTGATAAAAACATATTTTATTTAAAAAAACTAAACTAATCAATATTTTTTTAATATGTGAAATTTTTATAACATCAACTAAAACTAAACAGATGGAATAATTAGTAATAATCTAATATTTGCAACTATACATTAATCTTAATTACATTTGACCAAGCTACCATATGTTTATCTAAATGTCATAATAATAAAATAACATTTGACTCGGATTTAATTTAATGAAATGTAGAAATTTTAGGGAAATGCAAGATTGCATGTGAAACTATTGATCTTTCATAAATTTTGCCTTAGCCACTACTGCTCTCAGATTGATCAACTACAAAGTCAAATTTGTTTATTCATATATATATCTATTTACAAATTCATACTTATACACATATTTTCAGAGTTTTAGCTATAACTACTTGCATATTTTTGCTAACATTTTCGAAACTTTAGTAATTTATAGTTACAAACGTATAAGAGTTATATACCTCTTATTGTTTTGACATTCTTTGGGAAATGAGATGTTTTAAATATGTGTTTAATTTGTGTAAAATAAATCTTCAAGTAACTTTTGTTTGAAAAATAAACTTCCAAGATAAAAGTGTAAATCAAACTCATAAAATAAATAGTAACCGCAATGTAACCTTCGCACACATAAAAATTTTGTAGACTAAATTAGACTGTGTATAAATTATCAAAACTACATCGTTTTCAACAATAAATTCAATTTTGTTACCTCTATTAAATTTATCAAACACTCACCATCTATGCTGCTACAACAATATATTGTTGATCATTCTGGTTTTTATCCAAAGATTTTCTCTTTTAATTTCTACGCTTTAGTCTTATCTTATCTCTCTGTCAGTGAATCTTTTCATTAAGAAACAAGAAAATTGTAATCAATCTACTAAACATAACTTATGGGCCTTCTCTTTAACTTATTAAAGCTCAATAGTTGATCCAATTCGTAGAAACAATCTAACAGAAAATTAGTGAATTTTTTTCTCTTCAAGTGGATGTTTTTTTTCATTGAATGTTATTGAATTAAAACTGTTACAAAGAAACAAAGAGCTATAATAAATCATAAGGGAACAATGGATACTCCCAATCCTAAAACTAGAAAAGGAAGAGATTTTGACTATCTATTGAAATTACCATTTGCAACATGTTTCAAGTCTTATGAAGACTACCAAAAGAATTTACCGTACAAGTTTACAACCAACTTTGAAGATGAGTTAATGATAACTTGAAGATATATTGTTTGGCTATCTGCGAAAATGAAGAGTTTTGTTCTTTGAACTTGCCTATGCTAACGATATCTCAATAAGATAGTTACCAGAACCACTCAAAGAAATAAAAATCAATGACTGCACGATACAATCTAATGAATCTAACATAAAATTACCAACATGGGGAAAGACATTCCCAAGCAAAAGCTCCATCGAAAATCCTAGATATGTAATCTCTAAGAATGGAGGAGAGTTCTAACCAAACCAAACTATTAAATCAATGATTAAATAAAGCTCCTTTTGCATTCAAGTGGATGTTCTTATTATCGTGATATTAGTGAGAAAGAGAATGTTGATGTGTGTGCTTAACATGAGGTAAAAGGATCATCATAAGAATATCATAATTAAGACTAGAAAAAAAATATATCATAAACAAGCGATTAAGCTAATTGATCAACGGTAATTGATCAAATGCAGTAACAACAGTAGATTAAACAAGAAACTATCTTTAATGTCAAAATGTTCACTTGACCCAAAATAAGAAAGAAAAAAAAAGGTAAAATCTTCACCTGAAACAACGTAAGAGACAAGTAAGTAACAAAGCCAACAAAGTGTAAGAAGAAGTTAATATGAAGAATCACCTGAAATTTGATTCAAATGCTTCTTTCAAATGCTTCTTCTTTGTAGGATATGCTCAATTCTTAATCCGTGAAGAACTTTTCATTAAGGTGATGAATGTGTAGATGTTAATGTAGGTTATGGTTTAATTCCTTTTTTATTGTTCTTATGTTCAAATTTTTTGGTTCTAAATTTAAATTTGATCAACTAGGTTAATAAAGTATGATGATTAAGGATCAAATGAAGTGACTAGAATAGACAAAACAAGAAATTAGAGTAATGACAAAATGTTAACTAAGACAACAATTGTAACGAAGAGACAACAAGTTACTTCTTAAGATCACAATCGTAGCAAGACCGACATGTTTGTTATATTAGGGAATAACATCTTACATCGGTAGTTGGAAATGATCATCTCTCATATATATAAGATATGAGTCTCTCCACTCATTGCCAATTGGTTTTGAGTTGGAAGCCCATATTCTATTATGTTAATCCTAAAAACATATAATACCAAATTCATTAAGAACCAACCACTTAAGCTATTGATCAATCGAGTTAACACGTTCCAACAGATCAAGAGCAAAACATAGGACTCCACGACACCTGAAAGTCCAAAGACCGATCTTGTCCATGGCTTTCAAATTGTTACCTTCAACGACTTCGTTCCAACCCCAATTCAAAGCATAATTCAATGTTCCTTTTCCAGAGTTCTTCTTCTCCATTTGCCAAATCTTCAAACGCAAACCCCACATTTGAGACCTTTCATTCACAACAATTGTTCCCACACCAACATTCTCGTCTTCTTGCTTGTTTACTTCTTTGTTTATGGCTCGAGCTTCCTCAGGCGTTAAGAAGTCCTCTGTGATTAACATACTAAATGGGATTAAGAGTCTGCTCTGGCTTGAGTTAACATCACTCTCAGTCAAAGTCCTCTCATAGACCATTCTAGGGTTTTCAACATCACCGTTAATGTTTCTCATCACCTGAAAAATCCAATCGGGTATCTTTCTCTCCACGTATGGTAAAGGGCCAATCTTTGCTTTCTTAAATCCACCTTTACTCTTCTTCTGTTTCTCGGCTTGCCTCTTGCGGCTTGTAATCTCTGTTAGGCTCGGAGACGGAGAAGAAGATTTGTCGTCATTAGGGTTTGGTGGGTCTTTTGTCTTCGTCTTCTCAGACTCAACCAAAGGAGACTTCAAACAATCAAAATTCATGATAGATGAGAACCCATTAGGGTTTGATGGATCTTTTGTCTTCAACTTCTCAGCCTCAACCAAAAGAGTTTTCAAACAACCAAAATTCATGATCGATGAAGAGTCATTAGGGTTTGGTGGGTCTTTTATCTTCGTCTTCTCAGACTCAACCAAAGGAGACTTCAAACAACCAAAATTCATGATCGATGAAAACCCATTAGGGTTTGGTGGGTCTTTTGTCTTCAACTTCTCAGATTCAATCAAAGGAGACTTCAAACAATCAAAATTCATGATAGATGAAGACCCATTAGGGTTTGGTGGCTCTTTTGTCTTCTCAGACTCAATCAAAGGAGACTTCAAACAACCAAAATTCATGATCGGTGAAGACACATGAAGATTCTCCAAGTGTTGTTGTGGGTATGATCTTCTAGTCAAGAGTATTTTCTCAACCTCTTTATTCGCAGTATCAACCAATAGACGAAAATTAGGCCACATCTTCTTCGAATACATATTCAATGTGATTGAAGCTGTGAGACAAAAGCTTGAGGGTCAGGGAAGAAACTTAGAGAAGATGAGAGGAGAAACTGAAGTAAAAATAGGTAAAACAAGAGGATCGATTGCCTTATATAAATACTTACACTAGACGTTAGGGTATCTTTAGGAAAATTTTCCTTTTTCCTTAAGGGTTTAATTAATTATAGCCGTTGTAACAAAATTAACATTTAAGTAATTTCCATTTTTTTTCTTGACAACCAAAGAAAGTGTAAACTTTGACCTATTTCTTTATTTCAGTTAACCATGTAGTTTGATTAGAAAAACTGATATAATTGATATGTGGAAAAATCATACATAAAACGTTACACATTGTGACCAATATTTTAGTCACAAAATTTGTCATACTAACATGAATTAGTATGACAGCCACTCCAATGGTAACTCAGAATATATGCCTCTCTCATTATTGTAGTATGAATTATTTAGTAAAATGACCATTTTTATAATTTCTTACGGTTTGATTACAATTTATTCAAATATCATTTCTAATTAATTAAAAAGTATCACCATATATTGTTCTTTGACTAATTACTTCTTTTCAAACATAATATAACTAGTACTTCTGTATGGGCTATTCTATGGCTTTAGAGTGTTTGAATATTTCATTATTGTAAACCTAAGGTTTAGACTAGTCTCTCTTAATAAATATTTAGACCTAAGATTTTCTTCTTTTAGGAAGAGAATGGTTCTTCCAATTTTCAAGATTTTTAAAAGCTTGATACAAACTACGATTTTGATGAGTTTTGTTCGACTGCCTCTTATAGCGATAGAACTAAAAGTGTTTCAAGACTCGCATTAGAAATAAGAACACATTACCAATCCTTATCCAAAAATTTCTGTGTGTTGGACATTTTTTGGAAGTTTTTAATCTTATTTTTATGGTTATTTGGATAAAAGTTGTTTGAAATGAAATGCCTTTCTCACAAGAGTTGGAATTTACTGACTATACATCGGAGAGTTATTGTAGCGACATAAAATTTTAGACTACTTTGAAACAAAAAAACATTTGAGACAAAAATATTTAGTAATATCTAAACGAAAAAAAAACACATAACAAAGAGAAACTAGTAGTAACAAATCAGGTAATGCGTTTGAAGATCATTGATCCGAAAAAGGTACTCTCCAAAAACCCCACACGAAAAATGAGTTTTATTATCTTTTCAGGGGTCAAATAATTTCTTTTCCAAAAACAAAACAAAAAAATTAACAAAAATAGCAGATGCTTAGAAAGGTGAAGGAGGTACTTCAATGGTGGTTCCAGCTTGAATCTGACCCCAACCAATTAAACGCCAATGCTTTTCCACTCGCCTACTTAGAGCTACTTTCTCTCCTTTGCTGGTACATACTGGTGCAGTTAGTTGTAGCTTAGCCAGATCGGCTTTAACTCCAACAACTTTGGCTCCAGTCGACATTGAACCGATGTTAAGCATCAGAATCTCTCCTTTCGTAAGCTTTGATACTTTACCTTGTTTCTCTGATCCTTTTGTTCTTACTCCCAACAAACGTCGTAGAAGAAAGAAGTTGACCTAAAGAGTTTTAACATAACCGAATTAACTGCCATAGGCGAAAATCGCGACTTACTAGATAGACTGTGTAGTATTTGTTGTTCATACCTCGAGTTCAACAAAGACATCAGGAAGGGAACCAATTTCACCAAGGACTTGACCAACCAATCGATCAGCACGAGTGAGAGTTGGGTCCATTGTTGTTCCAACTCCTATCAAACCTCCAGGAACAGCAAACTGAAGCTCGTTCTGTTCTGCGTAGAGTGAAATGATGCGGGAGTAAATTGGAGTGCATTTTGAGTTGCCACGCTCGTCTTTGACAACAATACCAGGTCGGACTTCGATTAGTTGGTTTACTTTCAAAACACCCTGCAATATAAACGTAGTTAGAGATACCGAATTGCATGCTGGGTGATATACATACACCAAATATAGATTGAGGTAGTTACTAATTAGTGATACTACTTTGTTTTCTCTAATGGTTTTGTAAGCGATGAGAGATGAAATAAAGTCATACATATGCAAGTGAATAAGAGATCAAGAGAGAAAGAGATAAATACCCGAAGGATACTTCCACCTGCAACTCCACCTTTAATATCATCAACCTCAAACCCAGGTTTGTTGACATCAAAAGACCGAATCACAATCATATTTGGCGGTGACACAAAATTCCTCTCCGGGATTGGGATCTTCTTGACAATGTACTCGCATACAACATCAATGTTGTATTTCAGTTGTGCTGAGACTGGAACAATAGGGGCACCATCGGCCACGGTGTTCTGCAAAAGAACGTGATGAACTTTAAGAAACCCAATTAAGCTTAACCAAATAATGAATTGAGAATGCTAAAACAGATTCTTAAGAAATAAGAATATCCAACCATTATAAATTTCTGAATTGCCTCATGCTGATTTACGGCAACGTTCTCTTGAATAAGATCAATTTTGTTCTGAAGGATTATGATATGCTTAAGGCGCATAATCTCAACAGCAGCAAGATGTTCAGACGTTTGTGGTTGCGGACAAGTCTCATTTGCAGCGATTAGAAGTAGTGCACCATCCATGATGGCTGCTCCGTTAAGCATTGTTGCCATGAGAATATCGTGACCCTGAAGAATTGAACAAGAAGATCATCAACAAGAATAAAGTACAGAAAAGAAAAGCCAAGCATGGAAAAACCTAATACTTCTCCATCAACAATCGCTCTTTAAACTTCCACCCAATCGAATGTGAGACCAAAAAGTGTACAGGTAGAGTACAACACCATCCATAGGTTACAATAACACGCATCCAACTCATTGACATAGGAAATGATTATACCGTCATTTGGAAATATTCCTTTTAAGAAGAATAAAGAAAACCATAAAACTCGTCATACCGGGCAATCAACAAATGACACATGCCTCAATAGTTTCATCTTGGCGTTCTCAAATCCAGGGACATCACAATTTGGGCTGTCTTCCTTTCCACTCCCATAGGCCCTAATTTAAGAAATAGCTGTTAAGATACTCTGCCACAACCTTAAATTAGATGATAAAAACACTTCCACAAGCAAAAACTCACTTGTAGCACATTGGTCTAGGGCATTTCTCATCCTCACATTTGTAAATCTTAGCATTTGCATATCCAAGCTTAATGGTAATGTTACGCTCCAATTCGTTCTTAAAACGGACAGTCTGCAGAAGAGAAGAAGATCATACAAATGATACATGTAATTACACAGCAAACGATAAGAGCCTGTATTTGCAAAATTAGCGTATATAATAATCAATAATGTTAATGGAATTGTGGACAAGTAAAAACGCATAGTCAATTACCTGTACACCAGAAATAGCTTTCACAACAGTCGACTTTCCATGAGCGACATGCCCAATGGTTCCTGAGACATAAACACCATCACTTTCAGTTTCTATGCATGGTAAGTTATCAATATACATATAGACGAAAACTAAAAGACCAAGGAGCAATGCCTTCTGTATGCAAAACATTACCTATATTTATAGTCGCCTGGCGAGAAATGACCTCAGGAGACAAAGGATGTAGAACAGTTACATCCAACTTACTAAGATCTTGCTCAGCCAAACCCTTGTTCCTAGACATTATGACAGATTGAAGGTTCTTCTCCTGCTTAAAACCGGGAATCAATCAGAACCCTAACAGTATCCCAAAGCTAATCAGAGTAGTATAAGAAGAAGAAATACCGAATAACACAACCATTTCTCAGTGTTTCTCAATCAACCCTATATTAGGGTTTCCACATCAGCCTAATCAACTCAACATAAAGATTCCATACCTAAGTTCTGCTACCTAAACACCACAATAATTTCGATTCCTACTCAAAACTATACGATTGGATCCCAAACTAATCTAAGTGAAGATTGCACGATAGAAAATGAAACGATTAGGTATATCAATCTTGACTTCATTTCTTCTAAGACGATGTAATTCGAGATCGAAACGAACCTTGACGATGCGAAAGAACAACGATTAGCGTCGCTTGTGGTGAAATTTGAGAGGTAGAGAGTGAGAAAGCGGCGCAGCTTGAAGAAGAAGAAGAACAAAATGATGTTTCAAGGTTTTTATCCCTAAGTCCAAAAAGGGTTGGCTTTTGAAGCCCTTTTCTATAATTTTTCTAAAATTTAACTGATTTTTTACAAATAATTTTTCTAAATTATAATTTTTCTAAAATTTCTTTAATTTAAGCAGCATTTTTATTTTTATATGAATGATATCCAGAAAATTTTACAATATATAGAAATTACATCTATTATTATAGTATTTGTATAAATATATTTCCTCCGTTTCATATTAGTTGTCATTCTAGGCTTAATTTTTTGTTTCACTTTAGTTGTCACTTTATTTGTCCGTATTTAAATAATAAAAATATTAAATAGTTTGAAATTTTAATAGGCAAATAAGGCTATAAGAAAATATTTACATACTTTTTTAATATATGTGCAAAACTCTAGAATGACAATTAAACTGAAACGGAGGGAGTATTGAGTATATACGACTAATTACTCAAAAAATAGAGCCAAAATTATAAAATTGAATCAAATTAATTCTATACAACAACACATGATCTTCATTATGTAATCACCAAAGTAGACGTAAAACTTGAGCCTATGCAGTAATAAAACAAAAATAAGATAAAAAATTAACATAAATCTTGGGTCTAAAATCGAAAAACCTTTGTAATGGGGTCAAAATAATAAAAGAATGAATTGGTGAGAATCAAAGAAGTTTTGTAAGAAACAACCCCACAACAATTAAAGATTTACACGTTGCTCCCATCTTCTTTCCTTTACGCTTTACGCACCCTTCCACCTCAGACTAAAAAAAACAGAGGAAAGAGCTTTGAGAATCTGAACATCTCAGTCGCCAAAAAACTAGTGCAAGAATACGAAGTCAGGATTATCCAGAAGCTGGTTGGCAGGTTTCACACTTGCAAAGTCTTTTTCTTGCATCGAATCTGAAATTTCGTCGATTGAGAAGGGAATGCTGCGGCAACACATAAGGATACATGGTTACTTTACCAACAACATGGTCTCTAACAATACAAGAACAAGCATGGATCAGGAAATGTTTCCATTTGCTTGAGACTTACCTGGAATTATCATCCAACAAGAAGGAATCACTGTCTGCATCGTTGGATTCCTCTGTCATGAGTGCACGCATGCTCGATATTACCTGTGAAAGAGGTTTTATACTTTGCTCAACCAATCTAAAATGGGGTTGAAATTGACCCCAAGATGATATATTTTGTTTGGTTAAGTACCTCTTGAGATACACTTCGGGTGTTATAGCAGTCGTCCCAGTATAATGTACATATCCGGTATAGTTGTTGGACACTAAGGATCTGAAAGCAAGTAAATCAAGAAAGCGATTGAATAATGAGTCTAAGCTGGTAATATGTTTTCAAAACATGTTTCTAGCAACTAAGATGTAGGCTTTACCGGACAAAGATCATGTACTATATCATCGTATGATACTCTATACTTTTGGTGGATAACCTGAAGAGTAACGCGGAGAAGAGAGTTATTAGTATACCAGTTGAGAGTAAGAAAAACTGTATCACCCATATAGATCTACATAAACAAATTGAATTGTACAAAAATGATTGGCTTCGGTAATCTAGTGAAAGTTGTCGCAGAGGGTTGAGTCTTTCAGATAATGGACTACCAGTATTCTAACAGTTACATCTTATAAACTATGCAGAGCCAGTTAGGAGAAATTTCTCAGATTTATCACAGAACAAACCAGAAATATAAAACATACCAGGAACCCAACAGCTTGTCTGATGTGTTTCAGTTCTTCCCAAGATGGCCCAGCATACTGCAAAATCAAAAAATGGAAAATAAATGACATAAGTCATTGAAAGTATGTTTTATCGTAAGAAAAACATGAGGTTGGAATTTTACTTCATTGACTTGGCCACACCACAGCTCTAGCTCTGCGAGCCCAGCCTTTACAAATTCTCCATTGCTGAATGTACAACACTCTTTACGCAGGAGAAGACTATATAACATGTTAGAGAAAAATCGTAGTAAGAAGACTAGTGACATTGGTCTAGCTTTCATGAAATTAAGCAATATAAAAGTCACTAGGTGTAGTTCACTGACAATTCAAGTGAGAACAAGTTCAGGACTTGTACAGGGACTATCGATGTTAAAGTGCGTAGATACAATTAGATTTACTTTTCAAGTATTATTTACCTGTTAAACAGTTGCACATTAATGAACGAGAAAGTTTGAGTGTGTATCTTCTGGATGAGTACCAAAGGAACCTGTACCGCATGAAATATATGAGAATTTGAAGAGTTGAGAACAGATCAATGTAATAGAAGTTTTAAAATCCTCTTACATGATTTTCTTTCAATATGGCAAGAAGCGAATTGAGACCATCAATAATGCTCTGCCAATGAATAGCAGGGGAATCTTTTCCAGCACACCTACCAGATCTCTGAATCCCTCCTTTTGAAATTCTTGGAGCCTGAAGTTCATTGTTTAGGACATAATAAATCTTCTTTATTATTTAAAACAATTTATCATCAAAGTACAAAGCAGCAAGTGGTCACAGCATTAGGATACAGCGTAAGGGCAAGAATAAAAAATATAGCTGCGAATAGAGAAGTCAATGAAACCTGAATGCACAGAGAAATCAAAGCTGAGAGCTCTTTCTTCAAGTTATCCCTAATCATCCCAAATATTTTCTCCACATATGCTGCAAGCTGTTGCTTGAAAAGCAGAGCCGGGTACTTTGCCTCCACTGGGCGGATCACTGCAAGAGCAGCAGCTTCAGCCGCAGCAGCAAGGTTTGGTGACGAGCGGAAACTCTGATCAACAACAAGGAAAAGTAAACCTTAACAGTCTTCACATTGAAATGAAAAGATTCTTCAAAAGCCCCACAAACACAGAAGTTTAAATACCAAGGCCATTCTTCCAAATAAAGAAGTCGACTTCGTGATGGGTGGCTTCTTGCTTGCCGTTGTGCCGCCAGGTTTAAGACTTTTTTGAAGTAAAAAGAGTAGTGCCGATGTATTTGTCAACCAATACGCTAAATGACCATTGTCATCTTCAATCTGAAAATTAAAAAAAAAATCAGTAGAGCAGTTGAAACTTCCAATTTTTAGTAAATTAAAAACAGGCTTGTAGTTCTCTCCACATGATGATTAGTGTACGGCAAAAAAGAATACATGATAACATACAAAATCAGAAAGTATCAAATCAGAATGCAATGGTTAATTAAAACCTATCCAGGCAGATGAAAAAATAAGTCATGAAAACCAATCCTTCCCTACCTTAGTCCTGTTTTAGAATTCAACCGAGCCAGTATACAAAAAGTTGTAAAGACAAACAGAAGAAACCTCATTTTGAGTCATAACAGTATTTTAAAATGCCTAGAAATGCATTCCAATTTACCTCAATCGCAGAACCAATCATCTCAATAAGACGATCAAACGCACTAGTCCTCTCGGATTCAAAGCACTTCCAGTGAAGAAGGCACTTGTATATAGTAAATGCAGCAACTGGTTTCTCATTACTGAAACCGATGTTTTCCTTAACACAGTCGATGAGAGTATCCACATTCTCCTATAATGGCAGAGAAAATCAGGTTAAATGAAGTTACTTGATAAAACTGTTTTCATATATAGGATAAAGTGATCGGTTTGTACAAGTTGACGTTCTGCAGCAGACTTTCCAGCATTTGTATCCAACTCAGCTTCCTGGAAAAGTACTTCTCAGATGAATGAACGAACAGCAAAGGAAAAAACTACAAGAAATGAGAAATACAAGAGATCTAGATAGTTGTTTGGAAGAACCTACATTGGACTGGTTTTCCAAGTTTGTACGGTGGCCATTTTCCAGATTCTGCAAACAGAAATCAACAAAGTTTAACATCAAGAACAAGTAGATATAATACACACAAGAGCATATATTAGGTTACCGAGAAACATTTTTACCTTAATAGTTGCAGTTGGAGGATGCCCTGATACAGAATTCACAGGAGTGTTTAAGATTGCTTGCTGGCGCATAATTTGTTTCTCAGCTTCCATATCTGAAATCTTCTCTTCAAGCCTGCAAATGAAATATCAGCTAACAGGATAAGTATATATTACTTTTAGTGCTAACTGATATGAATGCAAACAATACCTCTGCATAGCATTCTTCAACTTCACTACTTTAGATTCCGCCTCCAATGCTTGCTTTAGTCTATCTTGACTAATCCTAGTTGTTTCCTGAAGTTCTTTTGCTGTCTCATCCATCCTTATCTCCAGAGAACTCACCATTCCCTGCATAAGACAAACAATATAGAGGAGGCCAACACGTTTCAGTAAAATATTCCATTTGGTACAAGGTTCTGTAAACAGTATTATTGTGTTCTTTTTTCTGGCTCTCTAGTTAATATCGGAAGATAAAAACCCAGAATTGAGACCCACCTTCAGCTTTTCATTTTCATTTGAGAGTTTTTCCATTAATTCTTGGTCAACTACAGGCACCTCCTTAACAATAGGAGGCGCCTCGGAAATTTTCTTGGCTGCTTCACGCTCTTTAATAAGCAAAGCCTCAGTTTCTTTAAACTTGTTTTGTATTTCTACTAAAGAAGACTCATACTTTGCATTTTCTTGCTTTTTGGCCTCTTCCAGGTCAGTCTGCAGCGTTCAAGTGAATAGAGGGTACTCTTAGTAAGTTTGATTAAGTGTAGGAAGCCCACAGGAAATTAGAGATTTGTCAAGGAAAGAAAAAACTCACCCTCATTCGTTTCTCTAATTGCAATCTCCATGTCAGCTCTTCAACTTGCTTTTCTAGCTTGTTTTTGGCTTCTTGAAGAGCTCCTGTTTCTCTAGCAGCCTATGTGTAAAATGAATTATAGAACTTGTGTTAGTTCTCGTGCATAACAATATCTTAAAAAGTCTAACTTCACAAAATAGTTCATTTTGATTAAGTAATAGGATTATCAGACAATAGAAGCACAACTAAACAAAGAAAGAAACCACATCTCACCATCTTAAGGTTTCTGAGTTCTTTACGTGCAACTTTTCCTCTCCATGCACATTGTGTCGTGATGGTTGCTTTCTTTAGTTTTCTGTAATGCAGCCGAGCCAAGTATCCGCTACACCGTGTCTGTAATGTAAAATGGGCATTATTAAAAGCAGAATGCTACACAGAAGAACTATTATTCCCGTTTCTCAATGGTTTTCATGGTATTATAATGATTTATAGTAGAGTTCCATGAGAAGTCAAATTTACTAGAAACATAATTCAGAAATTGAAATATATCGTACCTGGATTATTGTTGCAGCTTTAGTCTGCCGTTTGAAACACAGTTCCTTTCGGGAAACCATACCACGCATACCTGACTGAATTGAAATAGTAGCAGAAAATAGCTCAGTGTAAGATTTCCACGCCAGAAACTTGCGCACGTCTCTCTGGATTTTTAAAGCAGCAGCTTCCCTGCGCATGCCTTCGTATGTACTTCTAGCAAGATAACCTGAGAAAATAGTGAACCATAAGTTTTGCAAGTTGTCGTTTAGAAGAAGATTTTTAAAATAAATAATAAACAAGAACATGACAATCTACAGTCTTGACGGGAGAACTAGTCATGCAGAATACCTCTGCAAACTGCCTGGATCTGCGTAGCAGAAAAGCGCAGATGAATAAATGTTTTCTTCGCAAGATATGATCGCACTTTTCTCTGGATAATGCTTGCCGACCTTCCCAGGATTTCAGTTCTTCGAGTATCCAAGTCTGCCATTTGTCCGGCTCTAAGAAAAACCTTTGTCTTACCAATCTACAAAAGTAAACCCTTCCAATCTCAGGCAACTCATCATAGAGGTGGCCTGAAGTAACTGACAAGTAATATAATGGTGTTAAGGAAATGACCTGATAACCATCAAGGCCTGCCTTATCAAGAAGCTTCTTGCAAGCGGCTGGCTCATCAGAACTAATAATAATAAAAAAGAGTAGTGAGCAAGATAAGTAAATGAAAAACCTCGCACTGAAGGTTATCTGAGGAGGAAGAGACATCTTACTTCTTGTCCAACACTTGTGGAGCAATGATACTGAATCTGTTCAAGAACTCGTCAAAGTGCTTCCTAGTAGGATAGCCAGCACAACTAATCCGGATTGCCTCCATCACTCCCTGAGGCCAGAAGACAAAAAAAAAAAAACTCATCATTCTTCTGGAATTAACAATTTTAACGGGAAGCTTGAGAATCTAACAGACAATAGATGTCATTCGCACCCCACAACGTAATTGCTGTAGAACATTTTGGTTCTCAAAGATTCCAGGCTTCAGAAGATTATTAGGCTTTATACATCTGATATAATGCGGCTCCGTTGTATTAAGAATCTCAAGCAATGACACTAATTGTTGCTGCAACAGATCATAAAAATGAAATTTGTAACCTGAAAAAAACAGATTAAAGCTAAGGTGAAAGTAGAAACCAAAATCAGACTCACCTTGAAACGGGTACCGATAGAGGAGAATTTTGATTGTTTGGAATCGTCAGATAATGGTGGGAATAAATTTGCAACAAAAGAACATGTAGAAGCATTTAGCAACGCTTGATGCTCAGCGATAACATAATCCTTGTTCTTGTCTAGAAAAAATTCTGTCTGATACGTGACCTGGAACAAAAAATTCTCATGGTTGTTAAATGAGATATTTACAAACCAATTATTGACTTGCTTGTATATCTATTCACAATCATTTGAACTGATGGAAGCAGCAGATAAGCAAAAGATGCTCACATCACCAGCATAATGACAAATTGTGAAGTCACTGCGAGCCAATTTCGGTTTGGTAAAGCGCTTGTGGTTTTTGTATGTCTGGTATAGCTTCTGAGCAAATGTCTCGTGTGTTGATCTTGGAAACATGCTGCAAACAATAGCATCACTTCAGCTAAATTTCTTTAAAAAAAATTATAGGAAAAGTAATTTGAAACCAGAACAAAAACATGGATTGCGGCATCCAAGATCGGGTTTCAAACTCACCAAGCTTCATCTAAAAGAGCAATGATACCTCCAGGTTTCTAAAGGTAAAAAAAACAGATAATGAGAATGAGCTCAGATAGATACCGATCATAACTATGGTTGAAAAATACCTCACTAAGAAAATCTAAGAGACACAATTTTTGGGTGGCTAAGAAGCTTTAGGAGCATTCTAAACATATTAATAGCAACAGTTTCAAAGATCACTTTGCATGAATGACAATATAGAGATTATCACAGGAAACCTTTTCTATTAGGTCCAGAATATCTTGATTGTCAACAAACTCAATATAGCTCCAGTTGATCTCCTCCTTCTTATACTCCTCTTGCTCCATTTTAAAAACGTGCTGCATAATAAGATGTTACACAAGTTATAAAATCTGCAGAGATGAAGGAAAGCCAAAATTGAAGAGAATGAAAGAGCTTATTTGATCAAAACCTGGTTAAAGTGCTGCTGAAGTTTCTCATTAGTCAAATTAATGCAAAATTGCTCAAAACTGCAAACATACTTGAAACAGTAAGCAGTAGGACAAAGTACAAGGACAAACTTTTTTAAAACGTGGTCACTGATTCGGTCACCCAGTGAATACGTTCCCTACAGATAAGTCTCATACGTGTAGAATATATTTATCTAGCAATAGTCCTGTTTGAATAACGTCTAACAGGGTAAACTCAAAAGCTCAACAACATTAGGAAATAGAGAAAATCTTAACCATCCAGGTCAGAAACAGCTCTGCCTTGATGATGAAACGAATCACACCAATATTGAACTATGTACGAGCAACCACATGGAACAGATTAAAAATTCCATATGTTAAGTCAAACAATCAAAATTTCCAATTTTTGTTGACCTGTTACCGTTAAAAACCTATCTATACAATCTGAAAACAACAGGCATACCGGTAAAGCACCTGTTTGTCTTGAAACTCTCGAATCCATATATATCAAGAACACCAATCAAGTACTTTGAATCAGGATCTTGACCAATTGAAGTATTAATCTTCTCAACGAGCCTGCATGGCCAGATAAATAAATAGCATGATACATTCTGTTGCAATACAATTGAAATTTGTTTCGACAAATGAAGAGTATAAGCTAGCTACTGAGAATATTCGTCACTTGACAACAGCGGTACTCACCAGTCAAACAACCTTGAGTACATGATTTTAGCCAAAGCATCTCTGCTAAGAAGAGCGGCTTCTGGATCGAGAGTTTTTGTGATTGTTTCATCACGGGTAACCATGATACGCTTGCATAGAGAATCCTCAAGTGACTTTTCATCACACCTGCACCAAAAATTTATGTGAGTAAGATGCCCACTTCAGTTACATACAGAAGCAACCCACTACAGTCTATGAGTCGAGCTGTTTACATGAGAAGCTCAGCCGCAGTCTTTAAATGAAACCAAGATTTTTCATCTTTGGGGATTGATGAATCAATCTCTGTTCCTTTAGCAAATTCAATATTCCCTAAATGAAGAATGGAAGCCACGACGCGGAAAATTGCATCCTGGAGACATACTGGAAATGTTAAGAAGTTGATGATCAAGACAAAATCGCAGATTTCACTAAATTCAACAGATAGAGTTACCTGCTCCTCGGAACTGATCCCTACAACATCCATAGCCTTTCTTGTTGCATGATATTCCTCTGCATCATTGAAACCATCCAATGCTATACACTTAGACTGATTGAGATAGTGGTATGTCTTAGGGTCACCAAGCTTGAATCTCTTAACATCCTGACAGTAGAAAACATGTTACGGATATAAGATGTACATTAGTAAACGTGAAGAAGCTACTTCCGTGGTTATTTTATAAGTCAATTTTGATCTCAAACTTACTCCTTCTGGTGCAGCACATAGCATGTAGAAACAGTGATAGTTTCTTTCGGGATCGGACACCTGGCAAACACGTGATCTTTCCAACAAATAAGTTCTTATAGCAGCTCCAGATATCCTCCCCGATTGGTCAAACTGAATCTCCACGAACTTACCAAATCGACTATAAGATACACATATAAAGAATTTAAAACCTTTCACAAAAAAAAAGAAAAGAAACTTAAATATAATGGAAAAGAGGCGAAGCAAAGTACAAGAAAACCTCCTTACCTGGAATTATTGTTCCTAACAGTCTTTGCGTTCCCAAATGCCTCTAAAACAGGATTCGACTGTATGAAACATAAATATAAGAAGCAGTAAGAAATAGATCAAAACAATAATGACTATTACCATGAACTCAGAAGAACTGAGCATGTATAGCATAGCAAGTGTCAATCCAGGCCATTAGAATCACTTTTCTAGGTATTGGTATAATTATTTACTACAGTTTCTAATGAAAATAAACTTTGAGTCTGTAATAACTGATAAGACGAAGACCTGACCGTTCTCTAAATATACCAGTAAGAAAAAAACCATCTATAACTATTTTTTTCACCTCCAACACTTTCTGCTCAACACTCCTTCCCTCGGCAGCAGCTCTCCCTCCCATGTAGGCAAGATATCTCATAAGCAACTTTGTGCTTTCAGTTTTACCAGCACCACTTTCACCACTAACCAAGATAGATTGACTTATGCCTTCGTTAACCATCTGCCTGCAATTTAATAAACCAAGCACACCGGCAAATGACATCAATGATACTTTAGCAAAACATAACACTATTCGACTAGTATCTGTTAAATTACCTATACGCAGCATCTGCAACGGCGAAAGGATGTGGACTCAGCTCACCAAGCGCAGCACCTTTATATTCAGCCATCATATGGCTACTATATAAATGTGGAAGTCTTCTAAACGGGTTAACAGCAATCAGTATGCTTCCCGTATATGTCTGAAAGTAAATGGAGGTTCAGTCTAACAATAAAGAGTAAATAATAGAGAGGTCCGATAGGTTTTCAATTGTGCATTATACACATATTTAAAGGACATGAATTTTGAACCACATAAGAAGCTAAGTCTCTTTGAATTCACTCACATAAATCTCGTTTATATCATATCTTGATTGCAAATTCTGAAGGACTCCAGGTTCATGTAAGTAAGCCAGCCTTGTCATGTCCTCCACTCCAGATGCTGGCGCTTCATCATCTTTTGGATAAATATTCGAAGCTTTAACAGTGACCTATTTTCACAAAGAAATATGTTTTTTTTTTATCATTAAGGCTTCTCATGCTTCCATTTCCAAAGCCAAACACAGAAACACATTGCCAATGAATGTTGTGCATGGCTAATAGAATAAACATCTGAAAAACCCTTTAAGTCGAATAGCAAAAATACGAAGCACATACTTGTTTCCCTGAAGTGCAGAGAACTTTAATCTGGTCACCGTTAATCTCTGTAACTTCACCATCTAACCATGCTTCATCCGGGTCCTCCACCCACACATGCGACCCAACCGCAGGACTGAAGGTAGCAACCTGCATAAATAAGTGGTGTCAGAAGGGCATAGTTTCTCCGTAAGAGAAATGTAAACAAGAATTGGTTAAGTCATTTCACTTCGTTCTCATTTTATCACAAGGAGGCTTCTAAATGTAAAGACGATGTCAAAACAATACTGAATATCACTCTTAAACTTCAACTATTCGGACTCTGCTCATATGGTCTAAAAAAAAGCTCTCAGATAACAGTGCAACAAAAATCAAAGCTTCCAAGACCTTTGCAGGATGGCAATTCCTAACGAAAACAAACAAAGTTAACAACTTCCCTGTTCCAGCTTAACCAAATACTCTATAAATGTACCCAAACAAAACCCATTTTCGGCCACAGTAAGCCCAAAAGACGACAATAGAAACAGTTTGGCATAATTACAATCAAAGATGCCTTCATTAAGTTTCAAAAGACATCAATGCGCTTACGAATTAAACGTCTCAGTCACCACTACTAGCTAATTGGAGAATAAGACAAGATAGGGACTAAGCTCCAAACTCTTACAGAGAAGTCTGAATTGAAGTCAAATCTCTGACGTACAGGACCACAACAATGTCATGACTCAAAACAACACAAAAAAAGATCATTCCAAAGATTTAAAAAATCACAATCGCTAACTAAACTCAAAACTGGTCCAAATTCAACATTCAGTCAAAGAACAAACGTAAGGGCATGTAAAGCAAAACATTAAAACCATGTCAATCATGTAAACAAAACGAATTCAAATACAATCAACATGCAAAACCCACGAAACCTTTACCATTATGTTTAGAAAACTCAATCTTCTTGATGCTATCTTTGGATCTAATTGAAGATTATAACAACATTGAGCTTCTTGTAAACTAAGCCTCCAAAACACCGACAATGCGAACACGAAAATGCTTCAATAAATCGAGATTCAATGCCCAGAAAAGCAAAATCGAAACGCGTTTCTAATTTTTGTTATGTCGAAAGAATGTCTGATTCTGATTCTCTTATAATTATTAATAAATTTTTTCTTCTTCTCTCTAATTTTCGTTTTCGTGCTTGCCTCTTCCCTTACCTCCCCCACCTTTGGGATTTGTCTGGAGAAAAATATTTACTTTAATAAATGACAGCATCATAACTAGACGTTGAATTAAGACATTATATCCCCAAATTACCCCTGTCTTTGTTCTTATATTACAAGCTTATATTTCGGACGCGGAAACTATATTTGTCCAATTTCTTACAAAATCCATTAATCTTAATTATAATTATTTTTATTTTTATTAAAAGTTTAAAAAAAAAAAAAAAAAATTATTTGTGTTAGTAATAGTATACAACTCTACAGCAATGCACACTATTAAATTAAAAGAAATAAGATTTTGATATCCAGATTCTTATCATTGTATTGAATATTTACATATATTTAAGTGAAAGTTCTTATATTATATATATATGGAAAATTTCAACAATTGGAAAACCAAAAAAAACAAATCAACTATTGTATATAGAGAATTTACAAGTAATGTTAAAGTTGGTCTTTAGTCTAGTAGTTGATAATAAGTCTATTATAGGTAGGCGTACATGCATTGCAAGAGATCAAATTCTACCTTCTAAAAAATTTACGTAAGAATTTGGCTAATGGGTCGACCATTGTCTCAATATTTATATCACCGTTGAAAAAAATAATAATAATGTCAAACTAGAAAGTCTATGCTGTATTAAGAATATATGGGCCAATTGTAGAAGATAGGCCCATTAAAGTATTCTTATCAGATTGGGCCTTTTGTCTCACGATATTGGGCTTTCACATTCTTTTGGCAAGGGTATTGTCGTCTTTTTAGATTATTACTTAAGACTTTAGTTTCTGGTACACTTCTTGGTTAGGTAACCGGTGTCTGAACAAATTAATGAAAAAACCGAACGGGTTTAGGATATTGTAATTGATTACGAATGCTTTGCTGTATATTTGCAAAAATTTGCTACTTGCTTCTTGTTTTTCCCTTTTTTGCTTATATTATTCAAAAAACCCCTATAAATATATTTTTAGACAGTCCCTATACATTTATTATATTTTGGAATTTGCCGACGATTTGTGGATAGTTTCTTTGGGTCTAGTAATTCTTCATGGATAAGAAGTCAAAGTTAACATTATAATTTTGTTGAATCTATTCAATCGAGAAAAAATAAACTTTTATATGCTAGTTTTTTTTTTGGTTTAACTTTTATATGCTAGTTTATATTTCGATTTGGGGATTTTTTTGAAGGAATTTCTTTTTAATTATGTCTTAATCAAACCAACATTTCACTTAGGTGAGATCATTAATGTTGGTATATGGACCATCTAAAGCCTATTCAATTCATTATAATTTACGATCTATTCTGAAAATAAAGACGTGCGGTCTATTCGAAGTTCACTTCGTACTGAGGATCCAATCTGATCGGTTCTACCCGTATAAGAGCTTAGGTTTCGTCCGAGCTAGCAGTCGAACTTCGGAGCTTACACGCAAGAGGCATAGTTGAAGAAGAATTGGTTAATGGCGAGTTTGCATGAGCAAATATAGAAAAAATAGTTCATGTAATTAGCATTATAAATAGAAAGGATAATTTCTATAAAAACATGAGTTTAAAATCTAAGCAATTCTTTCCTAAGATCTCTGTAACACTCTTCAATCAATAATATCTTTCTGTTTTCAGATTAGTTCGATAGTCTTTTTCAATTCTTTACTTTAACTCGCTTAAGCTCAAAAACCTAGTTGATCTCCAACATCAACAATTAACAATTTTTAAACGAAATTTATTAATTTTGTCAAATAACTTAGAGTAAATTTGTTCAGCCAACACAAAATTCAGTATTTTATCAGAATTCAACTAATACTCAAATGTTTAATCTAGAATTTTGATAGTTTGAATGTTGAATTTGTGGCGTGTTTGACATTTTTTCTCAAAATAGTTACAAGATTACAAATTGAGTTACATTTACAGGGTATAATTTCGAAATACCTAAAAATTTAAGGGTATGTATGAAAATTTAATGAATGTGTTTAGATAATCAAGAGATGTATTCTTTCAATTAGAGAGAGAAAAAAGAAAAAGGAGATCCTTTAAAATGTATAGCAGACCTTCTTCAGCCATGGCCTCCTGTTTTTCCTTTTAGGTTCCTTCGTCGCTCCTTCATTAGGAAAAAAACTTCAGACGATAATTCGACCCATCTCGAGGACGAAGTCACCGGAGAGGAAATTCGGGAAGATTAGATCGGAGATTTGGCCTTGTTTACAAGCTGAGATCGTCTAATTAGGGTTTCGTTCTTGTTTTGGCTGCATCTATGGATTCTCTGTCAACTGTGGAATTGTTATGAATTTCGGCTTCCAAGATGACGGAATCTATCTGGTCACACGATCAATCTTCTTCTCGGTCGATGATATCATCACCAGAACCGATGAGTAAAATCCAACGCCAGAGGTCAGAACTTGCTTATGGACTGAGATTGAATTATGAATTGTAATAAGAAAGTTTTGATGCTTTGTGCTACCTACTGCTGAAGCTGTGAACGACTTCGTTCATATTTAGGAGATCCAGCGGTAGATCAAGTAATTAGAAGGCTAGTTTAGGAGATCTTTAAATGCGGGTTTCTGAATCTGTTTTTTGGATGGCTATACTGAGTATATTAGAACTGATAGATCTCATTTACTATAGAATTTTGGCATCTTAAAACTATGCGGATTTGATGAATCTGAGCGTGTTTGAATATGATTATTCAGGTGTAGGAGCGTCTTCAGATTGCTGGTCCAGAGGGAAATTTCACCAAAAACAAAGTATGTACCTAGGAAACGGTGGGGTAAAAGCCGATGGGATGCTAATTCGTCGTGTGGAACTTGTAGCGAACCAGTGAGCGAGCCGGGACATAATCTTATTTCATGGTACCTTGCTTTTATCACTTCTTCGATGAAGATGAGTTTGTATGATCCCTACCCCTCTATGGTCTTTTAATTGTAAATTGCATTCTCTGTGTGTAGGGTTGAGGCAGAGTCATTGCAGCATTTATCAGCTAAATATTGTCCTCTTGTGCCCCCTCCAAGGTCAACTATTGCAGCAGCTTTTAGTTCTGATGGAAGAACTCTTGCTTCTACACAGTAAGTACAATGAATCATATCTGTTGTAATTTAATTTTTTCAGCTTGCTAATAGATGTACTTTGGTCTTCTATCTTGTAGTGGTGACCACACTGTAAAGATTATTGATTGTGAGACAGGAAAGTGCTTAAAAGTTTTGAGCGGGCATAGGAGGACACCCTGGGTGGTGAGTTAGAGATTACTCCACCTTTTGCTTAACTTCAATTGGCTCGATGTTACCATGTCTATGGTTTCTCAGAAGCACTTAACATGACAAAAACTATCTCCAGAGTATCTAGTATCATCCGTGTAATAAAATTTGGTGGCTATCTTTTCATTGGTTTTGTAGGTTGGATGATGGGTGTCACCTTTATTATTGTTTTAGTTATGTTTAGCATATTAGACAATACTATCAGTGGATTCAACTAATTAGTTATGCGTTATTTTGACTGCTTTAATAACTGATGTTATTGAGTTCTCTACAGGTCAGATTCCACCCACGCCACTCAGATATAGTTGCTAGTGGAAGTTTAGATCATGAGGTGCGCTTATGGAATGCAAAAACTTCTGAGTGTATTAGATCTCATGATTTCTGTAAGTGCTAGGAAAACTTGCTTTCTCAATTCCGTTTTTTATATGAAAAATGTAATTAACTTCCTCCTCTTCCTCTCCTCCCTAAATAGTCCGACCTATTGCTTCCATTGCTTTCCACGCTGAAGGTGAATTACTTGCTGTTGCATCTGGTCATAAGGTATTTTATTGCATTTTACATCTGTCGTGGAATGTTAGCTAGTTGCATTAAGCTAATCCTTTTAGAATAAAGCATCTTATCTTAAGGTCTCTAAGTTTGATTTATGCCTTTCTTGTAAAGTTACACATATGGCATTACAATAAGAGTGGGGAGGACTCCTCACCAGCAATTGTGTTGAAAACAAGGCGTTCCCTGAGGGCTGTACACTTTCATCCACATGGAGTGCCTCTTCTCTTGACAGCAGAGGTGAGCTACATATTGAAGATTGGTTAAAAGTGTATCACTTTGGGCTTACTCTAATTACTCCAAATGGCAGGTGACTGACATTGATTCATCAGATTCTGCAATGACAAGAGCAACATCTCCCGGTTATTTGCGATATCCGCCCCCAGCTATATTCTTCACCAACACGCAGAGTGGTAGTCGTACCAGTTCGGCAACAGAACTGCCACTTGTGCCATTACCGTATTTACTTGTTCCTTCATATTCTGCTGATGATCCAAGAATCCAGTATTCTACTGGTACTACTGGTCCGAGGAGTACACAAGCAAGGTATCAAAGTAATCTAGGTTCTGTAGAACATGGAAGCAGAACGATTTCACCTTCTCCTCTTCCCGAGGCCGCATCTGGTGATCTTTCTGGTTCCTATCATGTCCCAGAAAATTCCACTAGCAGCACATTTGCTTCCCAAGCTGGAGCTAGAACTTCCACCACTGCTATTGATGCCATGGATGTAGATGAAGCTCAACCTGTTGGAAGTAATAGAGTTCCCAGTCAAGTTTCAAATCAACCAGATTTACTTGATATTGGACAACTTCAGCAGTTATATCACTTTAGAGACAAACTTTCCTGGGAACTACCTTTCTTACAAGGGTGGTTGATGGCTCAAAGCCAAGCTGGTTCTAATTCAGTGGTTCTTCCTAGTAGTAGTGGTCATGTCAATTCAACTCCTTATACAGGTTCTACGTCAGCATCACAGTCATCCACAGCCAGCCTAGAGGCTGCAGTTGCATCATTAGAAATTCCTGGTGGTGTTAACTTATATGGGGTTTCTACAAGAGGCGACTCAAGGGACAGAATTTCACAGTCCCGCTTTGCTGGATCTAGTTTAGCAGAAGGTCTTTCCTCTCGTAACGCTCATGAAGTAACTGATGTTCAACCCGTGGTAAACAGAATCCCATCTGAATTGGCTACTTCGATTGCTGCTGCAGAGTTGCCTTGTACTGTCAAACTGAGAGTGTGGGCACATGACATCAAAGACCCATGCGCAGTACTGAAGTTTGACAAATGTCGGCTAACAATACATCATGCTGTTCTTTGCAGGTAATTTGCCACTTTTATATCGTTGTGCTACATGTATATGATCCTGATGCTAAATAGTATTCCCATTTTTATTGATGGAGATGAATTACGTGATTATATATGCAGTGAGATGGGAGCCCATTTTTCGCCATGTGGGAGATATCTAGCAGCCTGTGTTGCATGTGTTATTCCTCATGCTGAGACAGATCCAGGTTTGCAGACACTGGTCCAACAGGATTCAGGGCTTGCAACTTCCCCTACTAGACATCCTGTCACAGCACATCAAGTTATGTATGAACTTCGTGTTTATTCTCTCGAAAAGGAAACGTAAGTGCTACCAGCATATAACATGAAATTTCTCACAGCATATAACATAAAACTCAAAAAAGACCGTCTTATGTATGCATACAGATTTGGTTCAGTACTTGTGTCACGGGCAATTAGGGCTGCACATTGCTTAACCTCTATCCAGGTTAGCCACGTTTCAGGAACTATTGGATTAGATATTTAAATAAGTCTCTTTTGCAACTTTTTTTGTGCCCCTCTCTGTCAAAGGAAAGTTGGTGTGACGTACCAATTGGTCTTTGTGATGATTTAATTCCGTGATGATTTTATTACTGTGGCATTTTTTAGATTCTTTTGTTCGTTGATTCTGACATGTGATTTATTTGATTCATTCAACGAAATGTAGCCATTATGAGCATGTGAGAAATGTCCAATTATTTGTAGTGTGTTATGTAGCTAGTGAAATGGTATATCAATCATCTCAATGTAGGCAGGCTTCTAGTAAATGATGGCATCAACTAACCTTGTAATAACTGGGCTTTCCTTATTAATCAAAGTAGCACGCTAACTAGTTTTATCTAGATCTCAAAATTGTTTACTTATTTTCATCCCAAAGCTAACATTGTTCAAGGTTGTCTGTTTATTTCATTACAAAGATCTATGAGGTTTTCACCTCTAATGGATAGGTTAAAGTGATTCACTGAATTTTAATATTGTGATGTAGTTTATAATGAGAATATTTCCGTGTAGTTCTCACCAACCTCGGAGCACATTTTACTTGCATATGGTCGACGTCATGTCTCTCTTATGAAGAGCATTGTGAGTGATGGAGAAACAACATCACATTTTTTCACAGTGTTGGAGGTAAGTCTATACCCTTGTAGTTATGTATCTTTATGCTAACAGAAGAAAGTACTAGATCCTAGTTATATCAGTAATAACAAGATACACTTTGATATATCGTTTAGAGTTAAGACTGTTTTCTTCATTCTATTTTATCAGATTTACAGAGTTTCAGATATGGAACTGGTGAGAGTACTCCCCAGCTCAGAGGATGAAGTTAATGTTGCTTGCTTTCATCCCTCTCCTGGGGGAGGTCTCGTCTATGGAACAAAGGTAAACAATCCAAAATCATAATGTGAAATTCTTTTGGACACTACAACTATTGCTTCTACTTATATTTGCTTAATATTAATCTCAGGAGGGAAAACTTAGAATCTTCCGGTACAACACAGCTGCAGCGTCTAACCTCACTGCACCAAACAGCTCTCCGGAAGAGAACCTGTCCGAGGTAGAATTATTGACAAGGTTGATCTTCTTCAAATAATTAAAAAAGCAAAATTGGTTCAATGAAGACAAACAAATCTTTCTAGAGTAGACTAACAAATAATTGCTTCTGTTCCTTTGAAATGAATGAACCACAGGTGCAGACCTATGCATTAGAATGCTAGACAAAGAAGAACTCGGGACTTAAACCTTATATACACACTCACAGACAGATCTTGCACTGCGGGCTCATTCATGTTCATGTGTTTCCTTTTGGGCAAATCCCTCCCCATTCGTGTGCGTGCTCACTCTGCTTTTAGTTGGCGTACAAGCTGGTGCCATTCGAGAACCTGAGAAGCTTTTTCCAGTCAAATCCTGGTGGTATCTTTTTTTTATTCTATATATACTGTGGAGGTCGCAAGTTGGGATGACCTCCCCAATTTGCATGTCTTATTTTCTCAAAAAAAAAAAACAAAAAAAAATGAAGCAGGTTTCTGAGTCTGTTGTTTAAAAAGACGACAGAAAAATGTCAAAAAAAAAAAAAAAAGTTTTTTGTTATTTGTTGTAGCTTTGTAACTAAATTTGTAATCACTTTTTCCTCTGTAAGATTTCTTTTCCCTCTCGTTTTTGCTCCTCTTAAAGACAGTTCAGAGCCAAAAGAGATGATACAAATTGCGAGTATATTAAGAAAAACTGCCAAAATTTAATAAGGTACACTAGTTTTACAAGTACACAAGTTTAAAGTAAGAACCAAAAAACGAAGCGTAATCCTTGTTATTCTCTTTATAAGTCGTGCATTAAGCCGGCTACAAAGTCCTTGTAAGATTTGGACCTCTTAGATATGATGTAGAAGACTGTAACCAAACAAAAACCAATAAACAAGAAGAGAAGACATCAATGAGCGTTAAAGAAGGCAGTCTTAGAAAATGAACATCAATGTGAGACTACAAACAAACCTGGAATCTCAGGGATGACAAAGTTAGGTTCTTTTAATACATCATGCAGAGTTCTTCTCTCGTTCACTTTAACCATTCCTGATGAGCCTTTAACTTTTGTCCCAATTCAATCCAAGGAATATTGTGAGCATGGTATATAGAAAGAGTGACAACGCAAAGTGCATAAATCATTGTAAGTTCAAAGATTCTTACAATTAGACGGTCTTCTAGTTAAGGTTGTGTCCTCTTCTCCACTAGTTTCAGCTTGAGAACCTTTTGTACCTTCTAAAAGATACTGGAGAACTCTACTCCTAGGCAATGAAGGTTCTGAACTCGCCTAGTAGAAGCAACGAGAAGAGAAAGTTCCAGATGTCATTAAAACAGTAGACGAACTCTCTTGGGATACAGAACATATATGCTGCAATATGTTACAGGATGCAGGTAAAACCTAAAACAGGATTGGGTTATACATGAATGGTTTGTTGGTGGAGTAGGATCAAGTGATTACCTTGTAGTAAAGCTCAATAAGATCACGTGTGTAGTCGTTGTTTTTATCCCATGGTAGCGGCGGGCTATCCTCTGAAAACATGTTTACAGCGCTAAGGAGGGACAGATAATGAATAGAACAGAGGTAATCTATAAATGCTATTGAAATGAGATGCATGAACAAGGAAATGAAATAATAATTGAAAAAGATAAAAACGAGCAAAAAGGATATCATATCAAGATGAGTTACAAACACATCTGTTTCGCAGAAGTCCTCGATAAAGTCACTTGTCATAGTCTCCGCGTAAAGAAGCAGGACAGGCCAATGAAGGATGTTGTTGTTATCTAAGATTGGCTTCTTCAAACCCGTGAGTTCTCGGTACATTGCTTTGCCAATCTTCACGCCTCTCTCCTCGATCACAGAGAGACAAGCCTGCAACAAAACCAAGAAAAAATGAATAAAAAAAATGCTAAGGGCTCATGTAAACACTATTATTCAGTATATCCAATTCAATGACCAAACCTTGGCCTCAACCACAGCCTTTGAGACTTCAGCCTCGTGTTGTTCTTTCTCTTGCTTCTTTGAATTCACCTGTTTTAGAAGCTTCTTCATGTCCTCGTTACTCGGGTCATTCTCGATTCCCTTTTCACAATAAGACTTTGCTTCACTCAGCAAATCCAATGCCATTGATGCTTTTGCCGCTCGATACACCGCCTTTTGAAGCACAGAAATTCGTCAGGGAAATAACCAAACATTACAAACTCAACAACAAACTCTTTGAATACAAGATGACTACCTTAACGTTTTCCGGACATAATCTCATTGATTCCTCAGCATCCGTGAGAGCACGCCGATAGTTACCTAACAGGAGATTAACATGGGCACGATTCGAGAACAATATTGAAGTCTCTGAGTCACTCAAAACATTCTGATTAATAGCTTTTGTGTAGCAATCAATTGCCTCAGAGTAATGCTTCTTCCCTTTCCTCACACATTCATTGCCTTCTTCCTGTGTTTAAGCAATACATTCATGGGTAAACAAAAAGAACAACTTCCAAGAGTTATGCATCAGCAAAGGACATAACTTGGAATTCAATTACACGCATCAACACTATCTCAGCTAACAAAGAATGAAACTTTCAAAGAGTAATATATTACGACACCAAGGAATAGACGATATTCAATCGTAATTATCGAGAAGAAGCATCGACTTTGAAAGAGAGAGAGTAAGAGGGTACTTTGAATTCGATGGCGGCGGATTCCTTGAGAGCAGATATAGCTTCTAGATCAGCCTTTTCGCTTTCCGTCGTCGGCACCGATCCAGCGTCCATCCATAACGCCATTGATTCGCAGCAGAAAGATGAAACACAACACTTGTAAATACGATTAACCTACACAAAGACAGAAGCTCACAAGAAGAGAAGAAGCTTCGAGTTCTTTGGAGGGAGATAGAAAGAGAGACCGGTTTAGTTTTTGTCGCTAATCGAATTCCGGTTCGACGCGCAATAAGCCTTCATGGGCCTGGACTGTCTGTACTTAATGGGCCCAAATAATCCCAAAAACCAAAGACATGTCTTTTATGCAATTACAGTTATTCACATAGATAATAAATTAGTAAACCATTTAATACTTGATTTTTCTATTAAAAATATTATTTTTAATCTATAACTGCAATAGATAGGATAATTTGATACAAAACATCATTTAATTTGTTTTTTCTCCATATCTATATATTAATACTTTGTATTATACTATAAACAATTTTTTTGTGAATAGCTAGATTGAAAATGTCCTAATTTATAGTTTAAACCCTCTTCTAAAACTTTAAACAATATCAAACAAGATTATGCTATCTTTTGGAATAGAACTGTAATAAAAAATATAGCAAAAATAAAACAACTTAACCAAAAAATTTCTCTATAAACTCGACTAAAATACTTTTTCGATAAAAAGATTCACTCCTTCCATTTTGTAAAGATTGATTTTCTAGTAAATTTTAGTTGTTTTTCTAAATATTAATTTTTAAAATTTTTAATGCAAATTTGATGTGAATTATAGATTTCAAAAATATTTATTAAATTTATTGAATTACTATTGATACAAAATTATGAAAGGTTATGTAATACAAAAAGTTTATGCATTTATAATTAATCATTAATTATTTTTTAATATGTGTGATTTTACTATAAAATCAATTAATAAAGAACATAGGGAATATTATATTTTAAATACCTAATTTCCTTAAAAAGGTGTAATTTTAGTGTTGAATGAGATCCAGCAAGACAATGCAATATTCTAATTTAATATTGTACTAGTATATTAATAATTGATAATAATGGGGTAATCTAAACATGACCGGATAATGCAAAGGTCGGTGAGTCGGTGACAAAGAAAACGACTCGAGACGTCCGTCAGACAACTTTAGTAGCCTCGTTGAGTTTTATGATTGTGGGCCCTTTAATGGGCCCAACTAAACCCATTAGTTGACTCATATCAATCTTAAGAGCATCTCTTTTGTTTATGGAGTCCGGCAAAATTTTTAAAAAAAAATTAATAAAACGGGCCACTTAGTTAAGAGTCGGATTCGCCACGTGGCGAATCCTTATTGGCCCATTTTATTATTAGTTTTTTAAATAAAAAAATTCCGCCGGGTCTCACAAGCAAAATCAGTGAACCCCAAATGAGATTTACTGATGTAGATGCTCTAATTAACATCCACCGAGTCATAGTCAACTTTCACTAGACTCGACAAATATTTTTTACTAACCACGAGGTGGTTGGGCTTTCGGCTTTAATCCATCTTGTAGGTCTAGAGTCAGCTTTTGACTGTATTATTTCTGGTTTTGATCATTCCTTCTCACATGAGACTTAAAACAATGATTTCTCAATCAAATATTTGGGATACTAACGGTTAAGCTAGCTTGTTTGGATAAAAATAGTTTGCTATGAAGTGGTTGGACTTTCGACCTTAATCCATGTAATTGTGTTGACTCAAATCTCCGGTTTAGTTGATTTGATTCTGGTTATCTCTCGTTTTAGAGATAATGGTTTACCCTTCCAGATTGAGAAAACTATCTTCTCAATTATGTTAGAAGCGTTGTTTTTTGTTACTCTTCTTCTTCCTTGTATATATATCATCAAAGCTCCATTGTTATTGAGCTGTACTGTAAAATCATTCTGATAGTGAATTGTTGGATTTAATTCAGCTCCAGATGTAGATTAGTCACACCGACTAATTGAACT
>OVBA01000692.1:0-58405 GCA_900406435.1 Lepidium aucheri | reverse complement strand
CGAATACGATTACGAATACTCGCGAATAGCAAATATTAATCCCAGCCCTAAAAATATTACCTGATACCAACCGATATAGACAAAAAAAAACCCATTAAGTAATTTTTTTCGGATACTAACCAATACACATAGTTTCAGGTCGGTTTTTCAATTTCAGATATTTTGCCCACACCTTAGGTTTTTTTATTAGATCAACAAGATCCAATCCGTAGTTATTATTAATCACCGCAAAAGCAATAAGGTGCTTCAGTGTTTAGATACTTTATTTTACAATAAGTTGCTTCAGTTAGGCCTTCTACCTAAAGAAATCTTCGACCACCATAGTTATAAGTACCATGATATCATCACCAGTGAAAGCAAGTTAAATCAAGCAGAGCTCAAGTTGGATGCAAATGTTAAAACGGGTCATGTTTTCTTCAACGTTAACTCTAAGGATCAATCTCATTTGCGCTTACAAGCCACCGTTTTAGGACCTGCATTTCGAGAGTTCGCGGTTGTTAGAAACACTCAGACGACTGAATCATTCACTTTCACAGACACCACAACGGATCACAAGCTTTAAACAGAGAATATATTGATGCTATTTGGTCTGAAGATGATATCACCTTAGACAATCTTTCTCACCTGGTTGCTTTTTAGCAGGAACAATCTTTCTTCTTTCTATAGACTTGCCACGAGATCCTGACATATTACCGAAATGCATAATCAGCAAAGAAAAGTAGTTTCCCCTGAAGCTTGTATTATTGGCATGATTTCTGTGAACTAATGTACTTTGCCAAATAGTATTTTGGTTCTGATCTCATATTAGACCAAAATGATCAAATTTGGAATGTGTGAGCAAACCAAGGAAGAAAGCAGCAGTCTGTCACAAAGGTTTGAACGACTAAAGCGATTTGTAAAAGTAACTCACCTTTTATTTTTTTGTCTCTGCATGATTCGCTTCCACAGCAACATCGAAATGCCTTTACAGGATGACTTGTATCACTGAAGTCTATCATGTAATCCTGCGATTTAAACCACAGGTTATTTGAAGGAGTATGTATACAACTCAAGAGTAAATAATGTTATGGGAGCAGTATAAAGAGAAGCTTGGTTCATCTCTATTCATGAAGTCTACAAAAACAGAAGATACCTAGAATGGCAATACATAAGGGTATTGGGCATTAATTCCTTAAATATCTGATCCAACACTAGTACAAAGGGTCAAAAGTCAATATAAAAGAATTCATACAATTCTCTTAGAAATCGACTACATGATTGATTCTCTTCTCACATCTTCCAGTGCACAAGAATGTTTCATCACTTCAGAGTAAAAGTCATTCAAAGTCGATTGGCTGTCTTTATCTAGAATCTGTGCTATATTATTTAAAGAATTGATCCTTGAATCGTACCTTTCCTTATGATTTTCTAAACTTCCCTGTAGTATTTCAGTAGCCTGCAGAGAAGACTATGTGTAAACATTATGGAAGATAGATAGGTATCAGTGTTTTGTCGTTAACTTTGTATTAACACTGATACATATCTATCTTCCATAATGTTTACACATTGTCTTCTCTGCACGTTACTGAAACACTACGGGGAAGTTTAGCAAAGTATAAGGAAAGGTACAATTCAGTGATCAGTTTCTTAAGATAATATAGCACGAACTCTGGATAAAGACAGCCAATCGACTTTGAATGACTTGAACTCGCAAGTGATGAAACATTCTTGTGCAATAGAAGATGTAAGAAGAGAATCAATTTCTTAAAGAACTATATCTTCTGTTATATAGACCCTTTGTACTGGTGTTGAATCACATAATTAATCAAGCTTTTGGTCCATCTCTATTCACGAAGTCTACAAACACAGAAAATATCTAGGATGGCAAAATCAACAGCATGATCTAAATAATAGCTATAGAGCAATATCCACAGTTGAGAGTACAACACGTCTTTAGCCATGTGCGTATTTGTAATTATGTGGTCAATGTAGAGTGATTGAAACGAAGGTAACTTAATCATGATGCTTACCCATGTCAATTCATCCATGGCCTTTACGTCTCGTATGGTGAAAAAGGCAATCTGTACATGACAAAACCCAGAAATCCTTAGGTTCACTAAAAACTACTTCCACAATCAGTCAATTCAGGAAGATCAGATTGGAGTGGAAACATAAGATACTTACATGATAATAATGCCTATCAGGAGTCTCTATTTCTACCGGAATATCAATCAAGTTTGCATCCACGCATCTGCATCGACAATAACATTCACAAGTACCATTAACTCTCAAGGAAAGCATGAAAAAACCATAGCACGGGGAACATTTATTGTTACCTGTGATTGATAAACCTTGCAACATTTCCACAGACTGTGGCATCCAGACAGAGAGCTTCTTCATCTTTTAGGTCCTTCTCAGTACCCCAGTCTGCATCCAGAGTTACAGGATATGTATGTCGTTCACTACTAGATCTTACATTCCGCTCGTATAACTCTGTGTTTGTCAAGATTTCACCAATGTATTCACATACAAAGGTTCCTTTTGGCAAGTCTTGCAATGTTCTAAGACCCCATCCTTTCCCTTCTTGGGTAAAGTAAACCTGAAACATATAATTTGCTTGTCAAGCAAATGAAGAGGAGAAAGAACAACGGGGCAGAAAGATAAGGCAACCATCAACTCAAGATGCTATATAGGAAACTAATTAAAACCAGTATGGCCGATATATAGGATCCGAAGTAGTATCTCCCAGAAATGTTACCTGCAGTCCGCACTTTATTCCTCTCTGCACTATTCGATTTCCACACAGCATATTGCATCCACACTTTCTCCAGCATTCCTTAATGAACTTCCGGATCAAGTGTCCATCACATTTTCCATATGTGCCCTTAACGTGATCTCTCTCCAATGGGCATTCTTTGCAGTAAACTTTATGGAACGTATCTGGTTCTCTTTTCATCTTAAGACAGGTGTCCAGAAACTCCTCCTTTAGCAACCCTTCTTTGGTATAGGCATATTCTCCATTAGTTTCACGAGCACAAGGACATGGAACATCAGCTGAAAGACAGTCCCCTTTGCAGTTTGCACAGCAATCTTCATCAGAAATCCGTGCCAGAGACACATGGACATAAGCATTTTGGTATACAATGTTGTGAGGGATGTAAGTAAACTTTGGCAGTTCCTCTTTCCCAACCTCATCGACAAGAGAAATTTCAACGCTCTCCGAACCTTTAGTTATGTCAGAAATCTTTCTCATGTATTTCCTCTTACGATCACCATTGCTAAGATGTGGCTGCTTCTGGACTACCGGAATGGGCGAACATGAGGCTGCAGAACTTTCATTACTTTTTGTCAGAATAACAGGCGTGTCAATGACCTCAAGATTCTTCCCTCTATTGCCATTAGATGAAACATCAGTTTGCTTCTTCTCTTCTTCAACAGAAAGAATAGCGTCAATCAGTGTACCGTAGTTATCCAATTTAATGAATCCCCATTTCCCACCATTCTCTTTCAAAAGCTTTTCAAGCACTGGCATTGTCTTTTCATCGGCAATACACAATTCCCTTGTTTTCTCTAAAGCTTTGCGCACATTCTCGTCAGAGAGACTGAGCATTTCTTGTTGCAAACAAAGATCAAACCTGTAAATTTACACACTAAAATTCTTAATAAACAAAAAACAAATCACTAGTTTTAAGTGATAAGACTGAATATGTTCGTATGTATGTGTATGAAAATGCCAATAACAAAACAAGACACATAATGCAGCATCAGCTATTGACAAAGAAATCTGAAAATCCAAATCCCATTTCTGAATAAACACATTCCTTCAATCGGAAATCAGCAATCAAGCAAAATTTCACCATTAAAACCCCAAAAAAAGGGGATATGACAATCAAATCAGAAATGGCGAATGCAGAATCATCAAATCAACAAGGAGAACACTTCCCCAAAATCACAGACTAAGATTTCTAAACTCAATTTCGCGGAATGCGAAACCAAATTGATCAAAAAGAGTGAATGCATGACGAAGAACAAAGAAAACTCACAGTGATCGTACGGAGATTTAACAAACGGAAGGTTCTCGAACTAAGCCACGAAACACAACTGAGGAAGACGAAGGTTAAGTGCATGCAAAGAGATAGAACTCAATCAGACAAATTAAATTATTAAATTATCATAAACAGATTCATCTAACTTCACTGCGAGTACATTGTTTATAGGTTTTTCTTTTTTTTTATCGTCTCCTCGATTACGTATTTTTTCCCGATTCGAAAAAGATAAAATATGCTATTTCTGTGTTTTGACAAAAATTTAATTATTATTTCTATTTTTGTATAGGTCCGTTAAAGAGGCCCATTAACAAAGAGACATATAACAACTATACAGTTATGGGCTTTAAACCGAAAAGTAAGTAGAGTTATAGGCTATAGTACAATTGTTTCAACTTCGAACATTAATTCAATACAAATTTTCCTTTTTTATATACTCAAATTTATTACCCAAGTGCATTTTTAACCTTACTCTATTTCTTTCTAAATTCTATAATAAAGTAAAATTTTCTTCAACCCAACTCTATATTTTACTTTATAATAAAATAATAAACAATATTACTTTATATTTGACGTTACACTGTTCATTACTGTATAATAGAACTTAAATTCTTTATATTTACAAAATTATCATTTTAACATTTAAATGTTATAATTATAGACTTAACTAATAGTATAAAGAAAACTATTACATTTTGATGTTAAAATATTAGATCAAAAATAATTTATTTTATAGGAAGTATATGTAAATTAATTTAAATTTTAGAATACAACATTTAATAAAACATATAATGACATAAGTAAAGTTTTCGTAGGTTACATTTGTATTTTATTAAAATTTGATAGTACGCTAATGATAAATTCTAAGATCATCTCTAATAGATTGTTTTCTTTAAATTTAAAGTTTCTAAGTTGTATAGTATAAAAATAAAATAAATGGGTTAAATTGATAACTTCATAAACAATAGATGCTTTTGATAAAATATATAAATATGGAAAAAGTATATTCTAAGAATAATTTTTATAGAGTGAAATAGAGAGTAATGAATTAGAGCAAAACTCAACTCTGTTATAGAGTAAAATATAGAGTAATAGGTTGGAGATGTTCTAATATAGTAAAAATAGCTTAAATCATAAGCTTTTTCATTCTACCATGGCTAATACAAATATTTACATGATTATATTATGTAGAATTTTATATATTTTGGTACGAAAATAATAACAATGGAAATATTCTTTGGTTGGTATAACAAATACAAGGAACAAAACTATTTTCCCAACATTTCTCCAATGTAGATTCATTTCTTCAACAATCTGCAACAATAGTAATATTATTCAACTCGTAATTCTATTTAAATAAAATTAAAATGACCTTAATTAAAAGGAAAAATCAACGTACCATCTCCTTTTTTACGCAAACTCTTGAAGAACATGAAAAAGATAGCAACAAAGACCAAAGCTGCTACAACTCCTACAACTATCGCCAAAGACTTCCCTGTGTTTACTTTTGAATCTTCTTCTGCCAAAACAAAACTCAAATATATACAATATCAACTAATCCATGTTTTGCTTCTATACTAGGATTCAACCCACGCTATCGCGTGAAATTTGATTATTTTATTAACTTGTGTTTATTTGGTTCTTAGCTCCGTGTTGATATTTTGAAAATTATTATCAGAACTATGTTTTAGTGGCCCAAAACTCGAAACATAAACAAGCCGAATTAGAAAAATCTAATCTGAACCAAACCCGACAAAACACTTCATAAATCCTAAACCTATATATTTTTTTAAAAAAAAAAACTGAAACCAAACCTAATATAGAACCAACAAAAAACCAAATTTTCAGAGTTTTCTTTATTAAATCTTTTAATATTTTGATTTTTTTTTAATATAAAAGTACTCGGACCCAAACTCCATCTATATCGTACCAAACTATATTCAAGAAATAGAATATCCGAATATGTCTTAAACCAAAATACTAAGAACCGAACCTGATAAAATACCAGAATGCAATCCAAACCCGAACCAGAATCAAATCAATAACCGAATTTGTAACTGAGATATTTTTCTAATTAAATTTTAGTTTTTTTTTTATAAAAAATTCTTTTAAATTTGAATTTTTATATAAAAATCTGTAACAAAACTACCTTATCCTATTTTTAAGAGATTGTTAGAATTTTAGGTTAATTTTATCATAAAGTTTATAACACGGTTAAAATGAAAGTGTCTCCCGCTTTAATATATAAGATATGAGTACTCGAATCTTGATTTGATTGACATTTACATAGTACGTACCGTGGTATGAATCACTGGGAAATTCATGATGAGGATAATATGTATAACCGATATAACATCCTTCTAAGTATATTTGACTGGCTATGGACCATGGACACTCTTCTACAGCTGCAGCCGCGGCTGCACTAACACACTCACCGCAATTACAAGCTTCAACGTGACCGTCGCATTGAGCTACAACATGGAGGAGCTTGTAGCTTTCCTCGTAGAATCCGTGCCCTTCAACGACTCCTGTTTCAGCTGCAGTGAGTGCCTCTGACTTCATCTCTTCGAATCCGGCTAATGTCTCCGCCGTAGCTCCGTCGCATACCTTGTGAAGAAGACCGTGTTCCGGATTTTCGAACAACTTGTAGTTGTAATGATTATTATCGAGATGTTCGAGTTCGAATACTAAGTGACAACCTTGGAGTTGAACACGACCTGATGTAGCATTTCCACACAGTTTAGACGAAATTTCACGAAGATCACTAACACATTTATGACATAATTCGCTTGGAGAATCTTCTCTGCATTGGAACCATCCTGAGACGGCGTTTTCTTCGTTACCAATTAGTGTCTTATAGAACTTGGATCGAGAGGATTCAGATTCGAGTTTGTGTAAGAAAGAAGAAAGGACTTGTGAACGTTGAAAGAGATTTGGATTCTTAGTTGTTGTTTTTTGGAGGATGTTTGTGTCCAATGAATCACATTGTTTGAAAACTAGAGTGTTGTAATTTAATTGGGAAGTGTTGATGAGAGAGGGAAGAGAGAGAAAGATTAGGGTTAAGGTCTGAGTGAGGAGAGAGACCAAGTGGACAATCATATTTTGAGACAAATCTAGATAGAAGACAGAGATTAACTATTTAGATGAATGATATATCAATATGAAGGAAGATGGAGGTTGTGGTAGTTTAGATATTGTGTACGTATGTCTACTACTTGACTACAACATATGTTCATGATGTGGTTGTGACTTATGTATCATTATTGTTGTTGTTATTTATAATTAGCATTATTTAAGTAATTATATTTACAACACTTTCCAACAATGAATTTGTAACGTAATTTAGACAGAAGACAAGACTATTTATGACAGAAGACAAGACTACTTATTCAGATGAATGATATATCGATATGAACGAAGGTGGCGGTTGTGGTAGTTTAGATATTGTGTGCCCAATCATACGTAAACAAAATTAAAAAGTGAAATAGTAGTAGTTCAAAATTTTATTTACATTGTACAAATCCCAAGCATTAAAAGAAAAAAATTCAAGATTAATTGTTCTTTTTAAGTCTGAATTCTAATGTAATTATAGAAAGTACAAACAATCCCCTCTGCTTTTTTATAAGTCATCATCACTTGTGTAGTATACTCTTCTTCACTGTCTTTTGTTTCTTATTGCTATGATGCTGCATTCAAAATTAAACAGAAACCATTCAAATTCAAGTATTAGTTCCAAATATATCTATCAAAACATCAGAGTCCAGACACTTACCTTTTGTCTTTCTGCAGCCTCCTGGTCTGTTCTCTCTTTCCAGCTGCTCTTTCTTAGTTTAATCGGACGGTTTCCAACATACTTACCTGTGCATTTATATGAAACAGAATGTTCAATGGCAATACTTATAAAACAGGTCATATAACAAGTTCTGACAATAACCGTAAAATAAGATCAAATTGAAGCAACACATCAAACAGTTACTAAAACCAGCTGCTTACCATTCATTTCTTTAAGAGCTGCAGCTAGATCCGCAGGATTTGAGAAACTCACGAACCCATAGCCCTTGGTTTTACCAGTTCGCTTATCTCTGATGACCTGTCATGGCAGATAAGATTCTTATGTTCCTTTGAAGCTTTTGACCACAAAAATTTCAACTGAATACTTCTCGTTGTGAATAAGTATGAATGATCCATATGACCTAAGGCCAACCATGTTCTGTACATACTACATGTTTGGGTTTGCAAATGCATCAGAGTGACAGTTGCAGTATTATAGCCAACCACCAATAGGAACAAATATGACTACAATAGTCGTATAATTTATTTCTCAAAGATATATTCATAGGAAACCAGGTATTGTTCGT
Source organism: Lepidium aucheri (assembly GCA_900406435.1). Classification (NCBI taxonomy): domain Eukaryota; kingdom Viridiplantae; phylum Streptophyta; class Magnoliopsida; order Brassicales; family Brassicaceae; genus Lepidium; species Lepidium aucheri. Next base: position 50,022 of record OVBA01000692.1, on the reverse strand, counting down.
CACAAAACCAAAAGGAGGAGAGATAGACACACTTACCTTGGCCATATTGAAGGTGGGAAATCGAGAAAATGCCTTGGAAAGAACATCATCATTCACTTCATTCCCAAGATCACCACAGAACAGGCGATAGTCATCTGGTAAATGTGGAATATTACACTTGTAAGAAATCCATTGACAATGAAGCATCCAATCCATATATCTAACTATGAAACAATCCGCAAACTAAAAGAACAATCAGAGGACTCAAAGGAAAGAGAAAGAAAGGCAGTGCTTACTTTCTGGCCACTCTGAAAGAGTAGGATCCTCCCAAGACTGTCCAGCAGCTTTACGAGGAATGGCTCTCTTTTTAGTTTCCGCTTTGTGTTCCGTTTCACTATTTGCTAAAGCGGCTTTCACATTCTCAAGCGCTTCTGGTGTGATAGTTTGTGCATCTCTCTGGAACAATTGATGTGCCTACCAGTATATGCAACCAAATGAAACAACAATAAAGATACCCATCTGTCTACATTACGCATCAATTTCACAGAAACACGTATATAACAATTAAAGAAAAATCCAAAGAACAAATCTTTAAATGTAAAACTTGAGCGAGATCCGTAATTGGTAGATTTCATGAAGACCCAAGCTTCCTTGCCAACAATCACACAATCACAAATAAAAACTTCACTCTCAACAAAAGCATAAAAACCCTAAAATCAAAACAGAGCAATTTCGAAAACCCTAATTTGACCCAGAAATCTCAAATACAGAAAAAGTTATGAATCAAACTCCATTTTTTCAAATTCAACTAACCTGCTGATACTGAGGATAAGCGTAGACGGCAGGAACCGGTCCAACAGGCTGCGGATAGACCGTAGCTCCAGGAATTGGTGCTACCGGCGCCGGAATAACAGGCGACGGCGCTACATAGGGCTGTGGAGGTTGATACGGCGCAGAATAGTACGAATTAGCTGCGTATGTGTACTGAGACGAGGAAGATGATGAAGAAGAAGCTGAAGACGGAGGGATTGACATCGAAGAAGAATTACGACTAAACACAATCGAAAGTTTCAGACTTGAGCAAACAAATTCGACGCTCAAATTTTTTTTTTTCTTAATAACTTTTTCCCCAAATAAATTGGAAAATTCGAAAAAAAAAGCGATATTCTATTTAATGGGCCGAGAGCCCATTAATGCGTTTGGATTGAACGAGACGATACTGAACCAATAGTAGCCCAATGAAGTAAACCGGTTTAAGCCTGGTTTAGTGTTCTATGGTTTGAGAAGCCTAATTTATGAACAAAATCAATATAATTGAAATTCAGGGCGATTGGTAAAGACTATAGCTTTTACTTTTTTCTTGTAGGATTTTGGTTATAAAGTTTTTGGCCATAGAATTTTTTGTTATAGGTTTTTTTTATTATAGATTTTTGGCCTTAAATTTATATTTATAAAGTTCATAAATTTTGAATCTAGTTTTTTGGCTTTTTATAGCCAAAAACATTTTATAAATAAAAAATTAGTTTTTCAAAGCAATGAAAACCAAAAATAAAATTTAAGGCATGATTAGTTCAATTTAAATGATGTGGAAAGATTTTTGCTCTGCAGAGTAAACAGAGTCATTACTAACCACACCCTCAATAAAGACTTTGTAGGTACAGAGAAAAATATAGTCAACAATCCAAATTTATAGTTGCAATAAAACATACACGTACCAAAATTAAATACGAAGCTGTTTAAATGTGTAAGAATCTGAGATAAATCCAAGTAGATTTAGGGAAAAAACAATTATAACGAGGTCCCTCTAAATAGGGAAAAACAACAAGTGGTTGCTAAATAAAGTAAAAATAAAAATCTTCCAATATAAAAATATTAATTGTACTATTTATTACAGCTACCATTCAAAGCCTACCTCGTACGGACACTTTAATATTATTGTTACACGTGGCGAAATCTTGTTAGCTTGATCTAAAATCGACGAATCACGTCCACACGATTATAGCTTTTGAGTGTTTCGAGACCAACTGCTCTATTCTACAGTAGCTTCTTTTGATAACGACAGAGTAATATGGACACGTGGCCAAAATCGGGAATATTTTCTCGTTTTTTTTTTCTGATATTAACCGTTAGATTTTTTTTATGAGAGTTAAAAAAAAAACACCAAACGACCTACGTGTTTGGTAATTAATTTCACTTTAACACTAACGTTTAATCACTTTTGCCATTGCAAGTTAAATTTCGAACTCAGATATTATTGATACCATGCTTCAAATGGTTCAGTCCACTAACCCTAATCCGGCCTGATAAGTTTGTGGGTTAAAAACGGATTAGCTAAATGGATTGTAGTCTGAATTTGATAATTGTGATGATATGGACAAATGAAGCCGCACCGGGAGAATCGGGATCGAGATAGTTGCTCGGAACGGAAAAAAGAAACGAGAAAAGCGGATATATGGGTTGTGCAAGCGAGGTATATACGCGAGAAGAGAAGTAAAGGAAAGGCCAAAAACAACCCTAGAAAGAGACTTACGCTAAATCTAATTTGCTTATGTAACTTGTTTTTGTACTTACTCAACTAATAATTAATAAATTCATTTTCTGATCACTTCAAACTCCTTATTCATTAGTTTGTTCGTATCTGTATCACGGTTGATCGATCTAGCATCATCGGATATTGTCACTTATAATAGAATTAAAATTTATTTATAATCTTTTATTAATTAGAGACAATGATTTTTCAAAATGTAGCAATTACATTATTTAAATGTGTGGATAATGAAAAGAACCCTAAAAGTATAGACGAATTTTTCTTAAACGATGCATATCAAAATCCGGAAACCTAAAAGTTAAAGCTTACAGTAACCTAAATGGGTAGGTCAATACCAAATTTGTAATCAGATCGATACAAATGGATGTAAATGTCACTGTTACCAAAAAGGCAAATAGCAAAAAAGGAAATTTGAGAAAATTAAACTATATTTTTATTTTTACATCTATTATTAGAGTGTGAATGTTAATAGTACATATCAACAAAAAATTTGTGTAAAAATTTTGAATTTTCTAAAAACTGTCAAATCAATGTTCCGGGAATAAGAAATCTGTGACACAAGATTATAGCTGTCATCAATTATTGAAAGTGTGATCTTATTTTGTCTTTTTGTAATTATAGATGCAAATTAGATTTACCTTTCACTTATATAACAACATTCATATTTTTATAATCCTCGGTGTCCTAGTTATATTGGGTTTCATAGGACAATTTTCAGTTTTCGTATTGTGTTCAGACTAGAGCGGTAATCCTTTGGGCCCAACATGTAGTGTATAACCATTATCTTATGATGCCATCAGTAACGTATGACCGCTGTCCGTTGATGTACAGTCATCCTAAGAAAATTGCAATCCTCATATAAAATTTACATTGGTCGGGATTCAAATCCAGATGACGAAAGTTATAGCTGTGAGCCTTTTACCACCAAAACTAAAGACCCCGCTAATTTTTATAACAACATTCTCTTCACAAACTCTCGGTTAGTCAACATTAATTTGGGCTAAATGTAACAAAACAGTTAAATACACATGTAAATACATCTGGTCTTTTTTAAGACATTTTAATAAATTAATCTGACCTACCATTATAAAAACATACATATTTAGAACATATAGCCCTGCCCAAAAGAAGAAACATTTGGCCAGTTTGTGTTGTGTATATCAATCACATGCAGTATTAAAATTTTCTTTATTAAGAAATGATCGTACTAACAATTTCACATTTGACAGAACCAAATCGAACCTTATGAGTATATATGTTCATGCATGGTATTAAATAAATAATTATGACTTTGCCATGAAACATGTGTTCTAGTTGGTTTGCCTCTAATTTAGTTAGACATGAAGTGATCAGTTCAAATTTTATCCTGCTCCATTTGAAAAATTCAGGCTATAGAACGGATTTGTTGTAAGACTTAGTAGTTATTTGTTGACAAAAAAAATTATTGACCTTAGAGACAATCATGTAATTATAGTCTAAAGATAGATAAAATCATGAATGTATTGATTTATATCATTATATATCCTTAGTCTCAAGCATTTAGATCCTCGATTCCAACGTTGTGATCTAACTATATATACACAAACTTTGATTCATCATCTAAACAATTATAAAATATATAGAGGCCTTGACATAACCATAGATGATGATCTAATGTATATAAACCAAACCATACAATACAAGTTTATTCCACTTATTGATTGAAAAAACGAAGGTACAACAACAATAGTCCCAAAAACAATCGTGAATAGAGGACAACAGAGATTGCATTACACTATAGTGTAAATAGCTAGATTCGAGCTAGTAATACGATATTATTGAGTTGCACCATGGTGGTAATTAGCCATCATAGACTGACCTTGTTGCTGTGGTGAAGGTAAAAGAGGTTATGTTTGTGGCTGAGACTGACTTATCTGTTTGTTATTAGCTCTTTTCCTCTTCTTCTCATAGCTAACACCACGTGATTTAGCTTGAAAATCTCTAACTTCCCTTAAGAAAATCCTCACAGAACGTGAGCCAAAAGGACTAGTCTCAGGAGCACCACCATTCTCTTCATAAGCAGCACGAAGACGACCAATGAGAGCATCAAGTGAACCCCAAGCTTGACGAAGAGGACAAGGACAAGGAGCAGGAGGATTTGGAAGACCAAAGAAAGTACAGATTTGGTGATGAACTTTGGTTTTACCAAACTGGTCAAGGTAACGAAGAAACTCAAGTACATGTGCTCCACTACAAGAGGCTAAAGAGAGTGGTGGTCGATGGTTTCTAAGGTATTGACAGAAAGTGTTCCAATCACGACGCTTCTGGTTCTCATAGCGACTAGAAGAAGGTGGAGAAGAAGATGAAGAAGACTGAGTTTGTGTAGTGGTATTAGGGTTTTGAGAGATCAAATCCATAGCTTAAATCAGAATCACTGTGGATACTTCAAAGTGGTACACTAAAGGATAGATTCATTAGTATTAGATCTTGTACAAAAATGGTGAGACAAAGAGGAATAAGAAGAGAGAGATAATACAAAGTAGAAGAGAAGAGATCTTTCTTTGGTTTTTTACTAAAATTGGTTTTGTGAAATTTGTCCTCTCATTCTACTATTGAGAGAGAGAGGATTATTAGATAGAAACAGAAACAGATGTCAATTGAAGAAACATATCATGAGGTGATTTATAAAGACAGAGAAAGATATGAGAATTGTGAAATTGATCAATCAGAAATCATAAATTTTCAATTTAAGACATCACAAAATAAAACAAAAGAAATTGAAGAAGAGGACTTAGGGTTATACAGTGTATAAAAGGAGACTCTATTGGTGAGACTTGAGAGAAAGAGAGAGAGACTTATTGGTCAATTGGAGAAAGAGACAAATCTTTTTTTTTTCTTCATAATTTTGTTTCACTATTTTTCTTACCCTTTTTTTTTTTGTTTATAATCCGTGATTCGGACACAAAGTTCAAACTATTGGCCAAGCATGTGGGATAATTATGTATTGTTAGGACATGTAGTTTGTATTTTAATATTAGTTGTTGTAATAAACCCTAATTTAAATTTTACGTTTTTGGTTAATAATTCAATTTGGACCGTCTTTTAAGATTTTTTTTTGTTTTTTTTTATGGATAATCTAAAGAAAGATAATTAGAGGCGGCTTAACCAATAGTAGAATAATATTGGTACCAACATCACGTTTATTGTCCATTAAACCTTTTCATTTAGTATTTTTTATTCGAAAAAATGTTTTATTCGTTATATATATATATATATATGTTAATGTCAATTGTTTGCAAAAGATATTTCCGGAGATGCTCAGGAAAAACTTGGATCAATTTACATGTACAAATTACATATTAAGGCTCTGATTAATAATTGCTTTCGTTGCTTTGAAAAATAAAAACTTTTGTAATAGATTTAAATTAAATCAATTATATTTAAAAACTAAAAACAAACTAGAGTATAGTTAATTTGATTTAAAACTTTTTACAAAGACTGTTTTTGTTTTTCAAAATCATGAAACTAATTATCAATCGGGACCTAAAACTTTTTTCTTTCCATCAACTATAGGGCTATACCCAATCCATAATTCAAATCTAATTTTAAAATCCTAAAAAAATATTATATGAGAATTATGCAGAAGAAAACAGCATAAATAAATTTATAATGGATCCAGGTTTCTCAGCAAGCATCTGTAGCAAAGAAAACAATATAAATAGATTACATTTAACCACTTGATCAAGAAAACTACAATTATAATTTTTTTAACAATTATTAGATCGACAAAGTAATTCATAACTCAAATTCACTTGCCTATGTCTGATTAACTGAAATATATAAATCACTACACTAAAAAGAGTTCCATACAACATTTTTCTTAAATTTTTTTTTTTCTAACAAACGTTTTTCTTTCTAGAAATTGCACATCATTTTGGTAGTTTAGTATTTGCAACGTTATTTTGGTAATTAGTGAAGTACAAATACATGAGTTTGATTGAAAGTGACGTTTCAAGCAGATATTTATATCTAAAAAAAGATTGAAAGTTCAGTGAAGGGAAGCATCGAACCATTTATCACTACGCAGTTGTTTATTTATTTTGTTACATCCATCAATTATAAGATTCCTGATCACAAAGGTAGAAGAAAATAAATTATCAAAAAAAAAAGGTATAAGAAAATAAGATCCAAATTTCAACAATTACACAGTCCAACAACACGTGATATATTATTATTAAAATCCACCATTTTTCTTCTGGCACCGAGGCTAAAACATTTTCTGTAAATAAATAAAAAATCAATTAAACAAATATTTTTTAAAAAATATATTAAAACATGAAAGCAAATTACCTCAAAACAAGAGAGTACATATTCCACGTCGACATCTGAGATTTGGTGATGTAGAACAATCCTGATTCTGTGTAATAAAGATCATAAACTCGAAATTAAATGGGCCGGATTATCTAGTCAAAAGCCCACGGCCCATTAAGGCACAACTATTAAGACATGTACCTGAATGTTGCTTGTGGTAAAACAAGTACACCGACATCTTCCAAACTCTTACATGCTTCTTCTGCTCCAAATTTTGTATCTTCTGGTATATCTACGTATATCTGTACATATATGTTAATTAAACCGGATTTAAAATTAATCAATTAGAGTGAATATAATCAATGGTTTAGTTCACAAAACTTACGATGTTGGTTTCTACAGCTGCGACGTTAACTCTTAACCGTTCAATTCGGCTCAGTCCTTCTGGTAATTAATAAAACCGGAAATCGAAATTAACCGGTTAACACTCTTATATTAAACTTGACATTTCGGTTAAGAGTTAACCGGTAACAATTACCTGCCAAGATTTTGGCTCTGTTGTGATCATCTTTGAGCTTGGCGACGTTTTTATGGAGAGCAACCAATGCAGCGGCACAGAGAACGCCAATTTGTCTCATTCCTCCTCCTAATGTTTTCCTTAACCACCTTGCCTACATTTAACCAATTAATTACTTGAACCGGTATTTAGATTTGCTATTTAACCGGTTTCAATTTTGTTCATAACTACTTACTTTAGTGATGAATTCCTTGCTTCCCACGATAACTGAACCAACCGGTGCACCAATACCTTTCGACAAACAAATCTGGTTCGTATCGAAGTAACAAGTTTATGTTTTAACCCTATTTTTTNACCCTTTTTTTTTTTTTTTTTTTTTTTTTGTCACTTAACCCTAGTTCAATAACAATAATACAAAAGAGAAGAAAAATGTCATGTTTTGAGAGATGATATAGTTACATACCGAGACTGAATCTGCTGCTTGAACAATCCTTTTCACTGGAACTCCAAGTGCCTGTGAATCAAGATTAAAACCAGATGCATGAACTCATAAACATCAAAGCATACACACATACATAAATGAGCAAAAATGGTATCTAATACTAACAATAGAAGCATTGAAGATCCTAGCTCCATCAATATGAAGCTTCAAGTCATGTTTCTTGGCTAATTCTCCCACTTGGTCTATATATTCTATAGACAAGCACCTACCTCCACAACTGCATCAACAAATTCCGATTTGATAAATAACAACCAAATGCATATAATTGCGGGAAACAACCTCACGCGAACTATCATATAGTACCAAAAGTTTCTAAAATTAAAATTTCATGCTATATATGTCTCCGATAATAAAGTTAAATATCATAATCTATCCCAAATAGAATTTCTAAACTTATATATATCTTCAGAATAATAATTCGCAACTTAAACTGAAATTAATGGGGTTTTAAGTTCCAAATTATTGTTCTAGATATATATAAATTTTGGACTTTTATTCCAAAGAAATTAAGTTCTTTTAATTTTATTATGGGAGACATATGCTATGGAGTTTTAGTGTATGATGTATTGATGCTATATGTAGGGCCGCCCTAATATGAATCATTGCTTAAAGTAAAACAAAGTTCGATGTCCTATGATCTATGTTGTAATAAACAGTTTTTAAAAAAACTACAAAACAATGTATTGATGAGTATCGAACCCAACACATTTCACACTTAAAGTCATACATAATCACTACACTATATAGACATTAATAGACTTTGATACCCTTAAATTGATGATATAATTTGGCGTCTAAAGAACAAGCTTTACCAGCTTTAGGTGAAGGCCGATAGTGCTAAATATAATTGTGACTTTGCTACACTTACTTTGCTTGAGTGGTTTCAAGACATATAAGCTTAGTTATCGGATGATGAAGATCTCTTTTTGGAACTCTCACAGCAGCTTCAATAGAACCAATCTCCATAGTACCATCTTCTAGATTCTTTACCGTTCTAGGATGCACTCCACCAAGACTTGAAATACCACCATTTTCATAAATATGAATATGAGAATCATCTCCAAGTATTACTTCACTTCCTCTTTCATCACAATGAACCAACACACTTATTAGATTCCCCATTGTTCCTGATGGAACAAACACCGCTGCCTCTTTTCCAGCTATCTCCGCCACTTCTTTCTCCAAACGTAAAGCTGTTGGATCGTTCCCCAAAACGTCGTCGTCTACTTTAGCATTTGCCATAGCTAAACGCATTGATTCTGTTGGTTTAGTCACGGTGTCGGACCGGAGATCCACGGTTCTTATTGTACTTGGCACAACCATCTTGATTTGGCTATAGCTGCTTAGGATAATAACCAAACGAAATAAATAAATATTGATCTTTTGAGTATCTTGTTTTTTTGGTGAAGAGACTAAAATAGTAGAGAGAGTGAGAGATCAAATCGAATACGAAACGACGACAGAGAATCTTAGAGAAAGAAGATCGGTCCAATCAAGTAACTGTTGTATATATGATGACAAATTCTTAAAGTGATGTTTCTTTACATTTCTGCCTCATCTCTGATTATTCTTTTTGCATACTATTCAAAAAAATTATGATATTTAAGTTATGAATGTATGTAAGTGGTTTTTAGTTTAGTGGTTCGTGGTAAATCCACTAAATATAGGCACACATGCACCAGAGATCGAGTTTTATCATCTATAAAATCTATGTAGGAATTTGGCTAATGGATCGGTTTTTGTGGTCTATATTGATATTGCCATTAACAAAAGAAAAAGTTACGAATATAGTGATTAAACCAAACCAATATCCATGTTGATACTAAAGAGCTACTAAATACCTAAGTTTTTTTTTAATTAAACTCATTCATTATAAATTTATAACCCATGCTCAAAAAATGGATAGCTACTAAAGAAAATCTTCTTCGTCTTCTGAAATAACATCAAATTTGGTGTTTAGGTGTTCTACTTTTCAAATCGTAACACCAAATATCATACTAAAAAACATATTATTTATTATAATATTACTAAATTTAAGGGTTTTATTATTATATTATTAAATTTGACATTATTTTAACTTTTTGATAAATAATTGAAAACTAAATATTTTTATAACTTATTAAATACTACACTAGATAATTAAAAGTAATTAAAACAATTGCATCATATTAATTTTCAAAATTATTATACTTCAGACCACAAAGATTCAATTAATGCATTTAAATTTTGATATAAGTTTTCCGGTCTTTGATCTTTGTGTGTCGAACTAAATTTTTTTGAAAATGAGCTATTCATATCTAGTTACAAACTTTATAATGTATTAGCCCTAAACATTTGGAAGTTCGAATTGGTTTCACGTAAAATACTCAAGATAACAATACATATATAATTATATGTGAATAATGACGACACACCAAATATAGTGTAATAGTGTTAAGAAAACACCAAAATATAATGTTTGGTGTCAATTATGTAGTTGTACTGGAGCTCTTTGACGCTAGTTTTGCCGTTTGCTATCGTGGATTAGACTTGGCCTAAGTGGAGTGGAACTTACTACGAATTGTGCAAATATTTTTATGATGTCTAATCTAGATGTGTGGTGGTCAGCTTTCTTCCAATACATAAATAATTTTTTTTGATAAATATATAAAAGTCTGATTTATAGCTATAACCCATATTTCAAAATCACTTATTTTTTCTCCTTGCATCAGAAAGAAATCGAACTCTGGTGTCGGAAGATTTCTAAAGTGGCCACTACCACTAAATCATTTGTCCTCAGTGTATTAATATTTTTTTTGTTAATATTGGACCATAACTGGTCGACATATTATCCAAGTTCCTGAATAATGCAGACGACAAGATTCGATCTCGAGACATGTAAGTGCGCCTACCTTAATTGGATTTACTATTTGCCACAAGACTAAATACCACTTGCCCAGCGTATTAATATTTGTTTTTTTTTGTCAACAATATTGGACCACAACTGGCCGGTCTAGTAGCCAAGTTCCTGCATAGTGCAGGTGGTGGGATTCGATCCCGAGATGTGCAAGTGCGCCTGCCATTTAGTGGACTTACCCCTACCACTGAACTAAAAGCCACTTTGCGCCCAGCGTATTAATATTCTATAAATGCTCTTTAAATATTCATTTATAGTAAACATATTCACTCGAATTTGACTTGAAAAAATCGTTTAGCCCCACTTCTTAGCATTTAATTTTATTAAAAGAATCTTTAAGTTACGAATGCGTGTGCGACGGCATCCATTAACTAAACTTTATAAAATTAAATCTTCAATATCCATCTCATAATTTAATTATGAAGAATCCAAATGATTACATAACCAGCCTGACTAATGAGGTTGAGACTTGTCACAGCACAAGATCGAGACAAGTATATAGTGTTTATTACGTCACTAAACATCAATCATACATGTCTTGATTAGTGTTGGAATTATTAAATTAATTTCTATATATGTATCAATCATCCTCGATTCTTTTGGATAAAGGTATCTTATCTATATGAATACGTTTACAAGAAACACAATAATTATATGCATCATGAATATTCTTTCTCATTTTTAAAATTTAGACACTTATTTGATATACAGTAATCACTTTTATTAATTTATTAACATCTATATATATATATATATATATAACTTTTAAGGAATTCATGAGGACAACAACACAATAAGACCTTCACAAAGAAATTTTTGATCCAACTTGGTCTTAAACAGGCCTCTAAGTGCAACATACATACTTAATTTTATAAAATTTGAATTACTCATAAAGAGACAGACATTTCTGTGTCTTAGTGAAAGTACTCTTATGAAACTTTAGACAATTATTGTGATACCCTTTCAAAACTATTGTATAGCACTAATTTTATAACACGAGTGTCGTGACCCACTTGAAAATTAATAGGATACTTTGGATTCCCTTCCGTGACGTGTCCAGACTAGTCAGCAGATATACCCAAAAGACATAATGTCTATGGAGTCTACTGTTATTTTCGGGGAGTTGTAATCCTCATGTGAATACCACAGCAACCAGAATTCGAAGTGTGATGGCGGTACTTATAGCCGTAAGCCCATAACTATAAGCCGTGACATGTCTAGACTAGTCAGCAGATATACCTAAAAGACGTAATGCCTATAGAGTCTACCGTCATTTCCGAGGAGTTGCAACCCTCATGTGAACATCATAGTGGCCAAAATTCAAAGTATGATGGCGGTACTTGCAGCCGTAAACCCATTACGACAAGCTCATAAAGCCTAATTTTGTGTAACACTATTTCTGCACAAATTTAAAACCTTTTTAAATTTCCTTCTTATAAGAAAGTTGCAATTCTTATTTCTCTGTTCGATCAGATCACTCTTGGTTTACTATATGCATAATGAATATTCTTTCTCATTTTTAAAGTTTAGACAATGATTTGATGTTACAGTAATCACTCTTTTTATTAACATATAAGCTTAAAAATAATACATGAAAATGACACAAATAAGACCTCCACAAAGTCATTTCTAATCCAACTTGCTCTTAATCGGGCAGCTTATACCAATTTATAAAATGGGAACCACTTATAGAGATACACGTGTCCTAATCGAAGTGCTTTTAAGAAACTTTGGACGAAATAATAATTTAATATATAATAAAACAAGCTGCTATTTAAACACAATTATTAGAGATGGCTATAAAGCATGCCACATGCACATTCTATAATAAACCGATATTTTAAAACTATAGGTTATATCATTAGTCATTTGAAAAGTACCTGATGTCTTATATTTACATACTTACATCAAGATTATGATTTTTTTTGGGGTCAAAATATGATTTATGTTTATATTTATCATTTTTGTCTAATAATATGGATTGCTTACCCAAGTAACATTTAGCCTAATGATATGTGGTAAGTCTAGTAAAGGTAGACACATTTGCACATCCAAGAAGTCAGTCTCGCCACTTTCATTATGCAAGAATTTGACTAATAAACCGGTTAGTTCACTGCAAAAAAAGTTGACCTATTGTGACAATTGTATTGTGAGTATGAATATTAGTAATAATTTGTGACGTTTTATATACAATTTTATTATGCATTTTGTTTGTTCCGAATTATTGTGACTTTATTCAGTAATGATTTGTGATAAAACTGTTACAAAATTTATTTGTTACGAGTATATATATTGTGACGTTTTTGTTATTAATATACATTTGTGTCATTTGTATTGTAACCATTTACAAATAGTCACAAATCCGTAATAAATATTTTCATATTGTTACTAAATATGTGTTGTGATGAAATATAGTGTATCAATACAAGTTTTTTCTTGTACTAGTTGTGTGGAGTGTTAACAAAATAAATATAAATTGCTTAGAATAACGATATAATAAGATTGAGTCTCTTGACTATATAATTTTATGTATGGTTAGATTCCATGTTTTATAAAAATATTAAATTCAGGTCATAACATAATGCAGATTGTTGACAAAAAGAAACATAATGCAGATTAAAGGTTTTAACTCCAATATATTAAGAGAATTAATATTAATAAACCGAAGACAACCAAACGGCGGTATAACTAACGGCTGCCGTTAGTAAATTAGGCTGTTACTTGATGTCGAAGCTTTTTGACTTTCTTAAACGGAATACTGTTTAAACTCCGCAAACAGAATATTCTCCTTTTAGTATTTTGATTCGATTCCTCTATATAAACCTCTCATGAAGTGCACGAAAAACTGTAAATCGAAGATACCTAAATAGAGGAATATTCCGATGACCAGAGAATTCGGTTTTGAAAGTAATTACCAGATTTGCGACGAGATTGGCCGAGGTAGATTCGGAACAATCACCCGTTGTTTCTCACCGGCGACTAAAGAATTCTACGCCTGCAAAACAATTGACAAGCGAGTTCTTATTGATGCCTTGGATCGTGAATGTATAGAGACGGAACCGAGGATTATGGCGATGTTACCTTCGCATCCAAATATTGTAAGGATCTTCGATCTCTTCGAAACAGAGGATTCTCTAGCGATCGTCATGGAGTTAGTTGATCCACCTATGACGATTTACGATCGGTTAATCTCCACTGAGAGACGGTTATCCGAATCAGAATCCGCTTCATACGCGGTACAGATCCTCCGTGCGTTGGCTCATTGTCACAGCTGCGGTGTTATTCATCGGGATGTGAAACCGGAAAATGTTTTAGTCGATCTCGGAAGTGGTGGTGTTAAGCTTTGCGATTTTGGATCAGCGGTGTGGCTTGGAGGTGAGAATACAGAGACGGCAGAAGGAGTTGTAGGAACACCGTATTATGTGGCGCCGGAGGTTGTGATGGGGAGGAGATACGACGAGAAAGTTGATATATGGAGCGCTGGTGTGGTGATTTACACGATGCTAGCTGGTGAACCACCGTTTAACGGTGAGACGGCGGAAGAGATCTTCGAATCGATCCTTAGAGGTAATCTTAGATTCCCGCCGAAGAAATTTGGATCAGTATCACCAGATGCGAAGGATTTGTTGAGGAAAATGATCTGTCGCGATGTTTCTCGACGATTTTCAGCAGAAGAATCTCTTCGTAAGTCATCTCTCTTCTCTGTTTTTCAAATTTCAAAATTCAAAATAAATTTTCAAATGATTTTTTGTTTTTGTTTATGATTGTTAATATAGTTTGTTATAATGGAAATAACAGGTCATCCATGGATAATGAACGTTGGAAACCTCCAAAGTAATTAGTTCAATCAAGCTCTCTGGTTTTGATACAGAGTTTATAAGTAGAGACGTTATATAGATGTGTATGTAACGATGTTTTAGCGGTTGGGCCTATGTAATCCTCTTTAGTTGGGCTTATGTGGTCCACTTTAAATATTTTGGGCCTATAGTTTTAACAAAATTCGAACCTTGTTATATTTTGCTTACATTACTCTAAACGGTCAATAAAGAGAAATATCTAAAGACAAGTTGTTTCAAAACGAAAAAATCTAGAAAGAATATACGGAATCCGGTTTAATTTCGGTTTAAAATTGGTTGGTTTACTCAAAATTATTTGAGATAAGACCATTATTACCATCTTCTTCTTCACTCTGCAACACCTCTCAAACTCATTCACCATGTTTTCTCTCAAATCCACAATCTTCTCACCTTTTACACAATCCACCACTCATGGATTATTCACTAACCCGATTACCCGACCCGTTAATCCATTACTTAGAACCGTTATCGTTACCACTACAGCTTCAATGATACCCAAAAGAGGATCAGCTAACATGATTCCCAAAAACCCATCGGCGCAGCGACAGCTTTACCAACCTTTCCGACCACCGTCATCACCGGTTCCATCTCAATTTCGTTCACTTGATTCTGCTGGTAAAATCGAAATCCTAGCCGGTCGAATGGCTCTCTGGTTTGAATACGCACCACTTATCTCTTCTCTCTATAGTGATGGTTTCACTCCTCCAAACATTGAAGAGGTCACTGGAATCTCAAGTATTGAACAGAACCGTTTAATTGTTGGTGCGCAAGTTCGTGACTCAATTCTTCAATCACTCCATGAGCCGGAGCTCATTGCGGCGTTTGACACTGGTGGTGCAGAGCTTTTATACGAAATCCGTCTCCTCAGCACCACACAGCGTGTTGCGGCTGCTACATTCATCATTGATCGCGATTTTGACTCTAAAGGCGCTCAGGATTTGGCACGAGCCATCAAGGATTATCCTAACCGTCGTGGAGATATTGGATGGTTGGATTTTGATTATAATTTGCCAGGGGATTGTCTCTCTTTCATGTATTATAGGCAGAGCAGAGAGAACAAGAATCCATCAGAACAGAGAACCACAATGCTTCAACAAGCCTTGGAGGTTGCAGAATCAGAAAAGGCCAAGAACTGGTTAAACAAGGAGTTATATGGCGAGAAGGACGAAGTGAAGAAGGAGAATAAAGAGGAAGTCAAAGCTATTCGGATTCCCGTGGTGAGGCTTAAGTTCGGAGAAGTAGCAGGAGCGAGCTCAGTGGTGGTGATGCCGGTTTGTAAAGCAGAGGAAGGTGAAAAGAAGATACTTGAAGCTCCAATGGAGATCATAGCGAGTGGAGATTTCAAGGTGGTTGAGGCAGAGAAAGGCTGGAAGAGATGGGTGGTGCTCCCGTCGTGGAACCCAATAGCAGCCATTGGAAAAGGTGCTGTTGCAGTTTCATTCAGGGATGACAGAAAAGTTCTGCCTTGGGATGGAAAAGAGGAGCCTTTACTGGTTGTGACTGATAGAGAGAAGAACACGGTGGAGGCTGATGATGGATACTATCTCGTGGTGACTGAGAGCGGATTGAAGCTAGAGAAAGGGTCGGACTTGAAGGCAAGAGAGGTGAAGGAGAGTTTAGGGATGGTTGTATTGGTGGTGAGGCCGCCAAGAGAAGATGATGATGATTGGAAGACGAGTCATGAAAATTGGGACTGAAATATAGTGTTAATATCCCACAACCTGCAATTAATTACCGAGTTATATGATCATGTAAAATTTTTGGATTAAAGTGGAAAGTTTTTGTTCTATGATGCAATAAGAAACAGAGCAAGATTTTTCTCTATTTGATTTTTAGTTCCTGTCTTAGTGTACAAATCATACCAATCAGACTTCTGTTTTTGATAAATGTTGAATTTAACCAAGCCATTGCTGTGCACGGCGTTCACCGCTGGCTCCAACTGAGCGCCGGATGCTCATTTTCTCGTTGGCGTATTGATCCTGAAGAGACTCGAAAGCAGTAACGTCGAGTTTTCCTGACACTGATTTCCCTTGCTTCCTACGGAGATGTTGTTCTCGAACAGAAGCCCAGAGTTTCTCCACTGCTTGTCTCTGTTGTGATGTGAACCTAGACACGTTCTCAAACGCATGTTTCACCAATATGTCTATTACAGTTTGGCACCTGAAAATGAATCTAATTACTCATTTCGCAATTTTGACATTATAACAAGTTCAATGGGTTCAGTGAATTACGAAAGCATTCTTACCATGGAACTTTGTAACGCCGTGCAGCAATCTCTAAGCATGTAATCAAAGCTTCTCGTTTTGACCTTAGAAACTTCTTATTCTCTTCAGCATCCGTATCTTCATTTGTTCTGGTCGCTAACTCTTTCCTTATCTTTGTTTTACCATTTTTCTTCCCAAAACTGGGAATCAAGGCATCGAGTCCAAAGGGATCGGATTCAACATCCTCATTCTCTCCAACTGAAGCAGCTTCATCCACTTCCTGCGTTGTTTGGACATCTCCATTGTCCTTCACAGCCTCTTCTTCAAGAGCAGCTGCTTCTTCCGCATCATCTTCCTCAGTTGAGACCGGAAGATCAGATATATATTCCTTTATTCGAGTAGCAGTCTTGGAAAACTACAAAACAATACATATGACACTATCAAGACAATAATTGCATATAAGTCATAACACAGCGACAACACAATTTATGTTATCAACAGAAGCAACTAAGGCCAAGCAAAGTCCAAAATAATAGTATCAGTCAGTGACAAAGGTACAAGGGGGTTCTTACCATAAAGCTGTCATCAGTAAAGAGGTCATTAGCCACAACTGCTTTAATTGTCCATATGGTCAACTTATCCTTCTGGCTTTTATCAAGGCACTAAATGAGACAAAAGAAAGATAAAAAGGAATATTCATCAACATGCACAAATATTTAGTTCAATATCTTCAACTATGAGTTTCTAGTCGTTTACCTCGGCTACATCCTGTGCTGCAGAAAACAATGCATGAAAGTCTGCTCGAACCAAACGATCTGTACAAGGAGTTTTAGATGACATGGCAGCTTCAAGTATCGCCATAAAGTGGATGCTTGTTTCCGGCTTCACACTTCCAGCTTGAATCAGCCGTACTGCAAGCTTTGAGGCTTTGGAAAACTTAGAAGGGTTCTTGATATGAGATGTTATCTTCTGCATCGCTTCTATCACTTGTTCCTCTGATGCGTCTGTTGATGTCTTAAACTGTATACGCTTTGTAGGGGGCACAACTGAAAGAAGAAAACTTGTCATGTGGGAAATCCAGATCCTTAAAATTATAAGTTACATTCTTATTTTAACTTGTAAAGAGTAGCTAATATAGAATGTGGTTCAGATCGTACGTACTACGCACCTTCTGGTTCTGGATTCGGCGTAGCGTCTGCTGGTTTTGACCGCTTTAGTGCGCTCTTAAGAATAGGAGGAGCTGTCATTTTGAACACTCAATCAGATAATTCATAAGTTGATGGTTATATAACTTGAGAAGAGTACCTAACATAGAAATTGGTTTAGATTGTACGTTCTACTACGTACCTTCTGGTTGTAACTTCGGCGTCGCTTCTGCTGGTTTTGACCGCTTTAATGCGCTCTTAAGAACAAGAGGAGCTGTGTCATTTGAACACTAAATCAGATCACAAAACAGACGACCATGAAAACCAGTGACTAATTATGATACCAAATTCGTTTTTTTTTTATAAAGTTCAAAGCCCTAATCATCAGAGTAGAACAGAGATCCCAAGAATGTTTTCCGTTTTGTAAACTAAGGACTGCGTCCAAGGGAGTTTAGAGAATCCAGTAACACGAATAAGGTGTACCAAAGTGAATTGAACTCGGATTAAGCTTACCTGAAACATTGGGTGAAGATTCTTCCGGCTTCGATCGCTTTAAGGCACTCTTGAGAACCAGAGTCGGAACCACGAAAGAAGTTTGATTCTTCGACTCATCTGGTTTTGGTGAAATTGGTGGTTCTTCTCGCTGAGGAGACGAAGGAGGTGGAAGTCCTTCGAATAGATTCTCCGCCATCTCTCTCCTCTCTCTCTCTGCTTCGCCGACGGAGAAGAAGACAATCACCAGTCACCACGCGAAGAGTCAGACGGTGCCGAAATCGATTTCTCTGAGCCGTCTGGGCCTTAGATGAAATATACTTAATGGGCCTTCATTAAATATACTTACTGGGCCTTTTATCTAATATACTTACTGAGCCTTATGTGAAATATACTCACTGGGCCTTTTATAAAATATATTCACATATACTCGGCCCAAATGGTTTTGCAGACCATAAACTAATTATACAAGTTTTTCTCTTCTACAAAATGAAATGTACAATTATAAAAATTTTAATACGAATTTTTTTTTTGGACTTATATTAGCACATGTTACTTTTAATTATACAAAATGAAATATATAAAAATATTATCTTCTACATATCTTTTTGTGTTTGAAATGTCTTCCATTTTTATTCTAATATTAGATATGTAGTTATATATGAGCAAATATCATATTATAATATTTACAATTATTGTGACCTTTCCTACCAAACTATTTTATTTGGTACTAACAAATGTTAGGTCAAATCTTTTATCTCTAATTAATACTTCCTCCGTTTTTTAAAGAGTGTCATTCTAAATTTTTTCACACATGTTAAAAAATAATGTTAAAAGTCTTTTATATCCCTAATTATTATGGGTAATAATTAGTTAGATTCCATTTATTTAATTTTGATTGGAAGGTAAAACTGGAACTATTTGTAAAAAGTTGCATTGAAAATGTAGAATGACACTCTTTATGAAATTACTTTTTATTGCTAGAATGACACTTTTTATGAAACAGAGAGAGTAGTTTTTTTCTCCCACTTGTGACTGCTCTTAACTGCAATGTATTATACTTAACCATTTAACTTACATCATAAAATTCGATATATTGTAGTCTCTTACTATTGAACTAGTGTTACAAAGTGTTAACTAAAGAACTATATATTAATGATAGAAGAGATAAAACTTGTTAAAATTTATTTAACAAAAAGTCACAACACAACATCATGCAATGTGTAGATGTTTTTTTTTTGTTAACATTGGGTTGGCTGACCAGTAGTCACATTCCTAAATAATATAGATAATAAAATATAATTTTTGGTTGTATAAATGCGTCTGTTTTTAGTAAATTTTCAATAGACTAAAAGTCATCTATATATGTACATGTTAATTTACATAATTTAATTACTTGTTGTTTCATTATTGTGTGTTATGTAGTCCCGAGGAGTTCAACTACTCCCTTGGCTTTTTGTCTACCTCGATTAAATTGATCAACAATTAATATTTTAGCTTATTTTTTAGACAAATAATGTTTTAGTTGAGAGTTGTTGAGTAGAAACAAAAAATAGAACAGTAAAAAAGACTAAGTAAACGAATTTTTATAAGTTTGTCTTGATTTTGGAAATAATATAATTTATTAAACTATTTGTGTATGCATGTATAATATATATGCCATGTTGAGTCATTGAAATCATTAATCATGATGCATAACTAAAGAGATAAACCTATGTTTGCTACAGCTAGTAATTAAGTAGTAACTATAGAATTATGCTATTGATTGTTTGATTAATAATCTCCTAATACATGCGTGTGTGTATACATATATATATTGTCAACTATGTATCTCACTAATATATAAACGAGTACCATTTAGGTGAAATAGTATTTATAAAAGACTAATCACTAAACCTACCTCTAACATTACTAATAAAAAAATATTCCCACCGTTTTATAATAAGTGTTTTTGTAGAATGTGTTTTTTCATTTTAAAATAAGTGTCGTTTTAGATTTACAATGTAACTTTTAACATAAATTATTTACTTTAACCTCACTATTAATCAATTAAAAAATTAGAATGTCAAGAATTAATTAATATATGTTCTTAATTTGTGTAGAAAATAATAAAATGACATTTGTTATAAAAAGGAGAGAGTATGTCTTATGATTCAAATATGCAATGAATTAAATGTAGAGATAAACAATGGAATAAATTAGTTTGTTTCTACCAATTATATTAATTTTATTAATATTATTATTATTATTATTATTAAGCTTATTTGACCACATTATAATTATTATAAGGAGTTGAGCAAACTATATATTAATAAATATATATATGATTGAAAACACTAAAAAATATTTGATAAATTTGTTAATGCAAATATTTTTAAGATATTGGCTGTTTAAGATTCGTGTAAATGTTTATATTTTAATGCAATGAATCACTCTGCAGAAATTAATTTAATATAGAATTTAATAATGAGAAAAACCTTATGATTCAACTTTCGAAATAAAATAATTATAATGGGAAAACGATCGTGCGCCCCATTAGTTCAACCTCGGCGCTCGACCCCACACATCAATTATAACGCTAACTTAAATAAAGACAAATTGTTAAATGACAGATTTAAATTAATTTATCTTAACCAATTTTAATATATTTTGTCTATTCGGTGGTTAAGTGTATATGTATGTGTTTCAAAGATCTATTGTTATTTCATTTTTTCAATAAATATGTTATATTTTTTAATTAATTTCTGTCAAATGAACATAAAAAGAAATCATCTAATCACATTATCATTTATCTTAATAAAAAATAATAAATAATTTCATAAAAATTTCTTAAGAGCAAGTGATTTTTAACCTAATGACATGTGTAAGTCCACTAAAGACAAACGCATTTGTATGTTTCATGTGTATTATACATAAACTTGACTAATAGACCGGATAGTTATAGCCTAATATTAAAAAAAATTCCTGAGAAAATGTAGAATTCATATTAATAAATAGGATGTGATTCATGACACAATGGAAAAAACAAAACAGAAATAAAATTATTTTTTTGTCAACGTCAAAATTGTGTTATAATGGTCGGTTCATTAACTAAATTCCTACATAAATTTTATAGACGGTGGGAATCGATCCCTAATTATGCATGTACATCTATTTTTAATAGACTGATCACCAACCTCTTGCAAGTTGTTTAGAAATTAGTTACAATAGCATAAAATTTATGATTAAACTTATTTGAAAGTAATGGTTCAAATATCATAAATAAGTCTAAATATTTTTTTTGCTTACTAATTTTTCAATGTTACCCAATCCATGATATTTGTAATATACGACTTTTATATTAAATATAATTATGTCACTCTCTCAAGCATTGAGTTGAGGAATTTTTCTTTTTTCTTTTTATTTAATTTTATTTGTATATAGGCTTATACGTATGTATATATGTATAAAATATTACATATATGCTTCATCTTATTTTATAAGTTAGCTTACATTACATCTTTTTTTCTCTTTCTTGCTTAGTATCATTCTTTGTCGTGTTCTTTTAATTAACCTTTCGTAATTTGTCTTGTGTTTCTCACACAACACAAAAACTTGTGAAAGTGTTTTAAGATCTGAAAAATCTTTATCTTCTCTTCTAGGTTTCTTCTTTCTGTTCTTCATCTTCTTCATAAGAGTTTAACTTTATAATCAAATCAATATATAGCTTCTCTAGTTAGGGCTTTAATGGCGAATCCATGGTGGACAGGTCAAGTGAATCTCTCAGGCCTTGAAACAACACCACCGAGTTCTTCTCAGTTAAAGAAACCAGATCTCCACATCTCTATGAACATGGCTATGGATTCAGGTCATAACAATCATCATCATCATCAAGATCAAGTTGATAACAACAACAATAACGATGATGATAGAGATAACTTGAGTGGTGATGATCATGAGCCACGTGAAGGAGCTGTTGAAGCTCCTACGCGCCGTCCACGTGGACGACCTGCTGGTTCAAAGAACAAACCAAAACCACCGATCTTTGTTACGCGAGATTCACCTAATGCTCTTAAGAGTCATGTTATGGAGATAGCTAGTGGTACTGATGTTATTGAAACCCTAGCTACTTTTGCTAGAAGACGTCAACGTGGGATTTGTATCTTAAGTGGTAACGGCACGGTGGCTAATGTTACTCTTCGTCAACCATCTTCAACTACGGTTCCTGTGGCTCCTAGTGGTGCGGCTGTTTTGGCTTTACAAGGAAGGTTTGAGATTCTTTCTTTGACTGGTTCTTTTTTACCAGGACCAGCTCCACCTGGATCCACCGGCTTAACAATTTACTTAGCCGGTGGTCAAGGTCAGGTCGTTGGAGGAAGTGTGGTCGGGCCTTTGATGGCAGCTGGTCCAGTGATGTTGATTGCAGCCACGTTTTCTAACGCGACTTATGAAAGATTGCCTTTGGAGGAAGAGGAGGCTGCAGAAAGAGGAGGAGGAGGAAGCGGAGGAGTGGTTCCGGGACAACTCGGAGGCGGAGGTTCACCTTTAAGCAGTGGTGGTGGAGGAGGAGATGGAAATCAAGGGCTTCCGGTATATAATATGCCCGGAAACCTTGTTTCCAATGGCGGAGGAAGTGGAGGAGGAGGACAAATGAGTGGTCAAGAAGCTTATGGTTGGGCTCAAGCTAGGTCAGGATTTTAACAGACGTTAAAACGGTTTTAAGTTTTTACAAAAAGTTAACAATAAGAATTATAATGATGTTTATTATGATTATGAGGAAAAAAAACAGTCAATTGCTACTTGCTACTAGTGAGTTATATAGTGTTTTGCTAAATTCTCTCTTAACTTATTTGTGATGTTTTTATGATCTTTTATTTGATGTTTTTATGATCTTTTATTTATAAACTTTCTCTTCGTTGGATCATTAAGGTTGACCATTTTTGATTAGCATTAACATGATAAATCTTTAATGCTTGATCTAGTTCCTTGATATGATTGATAGAATTATACTTATAAATTTAAAGGATATTCTTTGTGATTATATCTTTGTATGTGTGCATATGCATTTATTGGATTTTTGATTGGCAATTACAAGCTTCACACTCAAGTGGTCTCACACTCTCACTAATCATAATTGATTTATATTTCTTTTTATAAATTATTGAATACAAGGATTAGTTAAACATGTAAATAAACTACCATGATGTTTATCTATACCAAACCTTCTGAACAAAAGAATCATATTCTAACTCGATTAAAAGAAACATTGTTTAAGGCTTTAATATCTATGTGTATCGGATATATCATTTTACAAAAAAAAAAAATTAATTACCAAGAAAGATCAAGTCACACCGATTCCGAATGTTGGTACGATTCCACATATATACAATCAAAAAACTATATTATATTTCATATTATATTATATATATATATATATGTATATATGCATGATTTCTTGGTGCAGTGATTTTTTTGGTACAATTACATAAATTATCATTTGACATTAACAAAAAAAAGAAAGAAATTTAGATAATATAGAATTCATGCATGCATAAGTTAGTAATTAGATCATATATTTATCTATATATTACTAGTTAAAGATGCACGATTTATACAACAAAGTATCATATATACCTAGTACGTTATCATGATTTATTTAAGTTTTCTTTTTATTTCAAATGACTATAAAATATGTTAAGATGCATATGTCTTTTTGGAAAATCAAATCGCTTGGATTGAAAACTAATTTATTAGTAAGTGGTTTTTAGTTCAGTGATTGGTAGTAAATTCACTATAGGTAGATGCACATGTATTATTAGAGATCGAGTTACACCACCTACAAAATTTATGTAGCAATTTGGTTAATGGACTGACCATTATCACCTAAAATTAATATTACCGTTGACAAAAAAACCTAATTTATTAATATGGAATTTATAATAATATTGTGAATCTGCAACGGTCAAATATATACAAAGAAGCCGTAGTCAACCTCAACTAATATATCTAAAGCAATCTACTACAAAATTTAATCTTTATATACATGTTATATACATATTATATTATATATATATATATATGATCATATATCAAAGAAACAAAAAGTTAAATGCAATAATTTTACCAAATTGATTTATATAATACAAGTGAATTGTGTTATATATAAAATATATTTATCATTTGTTGTCAGGTAATAAGTGTCGTCATTATAGCAAATTTTTAGGCTTTATTGACTATCTTTATAATTAAAGAAGTGTTAAACAAAAGTATTGAGAGTAGAGGAGCCTATTCACATGGTACCACATGGGTTCCTCTTCCAAAACACAAACCCTAATTGACATTTTTATTCATATATATTCATATCCGTACTTTCTCAAGCTCAAAATGCATTCTTTTATAAATGATTAGATTTCTTTTGAATTTGTAAATTATACAATTAAGTTCCATTTATTTATGTATGAATTGAGAAACAATATCCAAGTAGTTTAGTGACAGATAGTAAGTTTATTAAAGATAGACGCACTTGTATATCCAAGGATCGAGTTTTATTATCTACATTATGTAAAAATTTGGCTAATGAGCCGGTCAGTTGTGATACAATGTTAAAAAAAAAAGTAGTCAAACAAATAAGCAACAAATAGTAGACTTCTTGTAATTTATGAGAAAAAAATGAGCCATATTCACTTAAATCAAATTTCTTCTAATAAATGATAAAGTCAACTGTTATTAAACAAAACTTTGTTTATAATATTCTATATATAATTATCAAATGGACAACCCCGATTTCATGTTTTTTTTTTTGTATATAATTTACACGAATGATTATCCATCCTCAAAAAGCTATTTATCCAAACTTGTGTATAATATAATGGTTGATAAAATTAATTAGAGATTAAGAGAAGTATATTTGGTTAAATGACTAAATGTTACTTTTTTTTATTAGAGTTGACTCTATACAAATGTGTTTTAATGTGATACTGATAAAAATTTGAAGAGAATTTTGGTTATAAATTGGGTTTTGTTGATAGGCTGTTGAAAAAAATAAGAAATAGGGATTATAAAATTGAAAAAATATTTTCAACCAAAAAAATAGAAAAGTATTGTATGGGAAGAAAAAAAAACTCAAATCATAATTATCTTGTGAAATTTTATCGAAAAAGAAGCCCTAAACCGCACTCAAAAGATAATAATAATTAAGTAGGAAAAAGTCTAAAACAAGAGCAATTAACAAATAATACTTTGAAAAGGAATCCATAAACAAGCATTATTCAAAAGTATAAGAAAGACCACAAGATAAAGTATAACTCTTAGGGGTCCTAAAAACCATATATCAAAAGATTAAAAATAAATAAATAGTACGTCGAGTTCTGCAATTGCATCATCTAACATAAACAAAACATTATCTTATAATTAATTCTTATATTTAATTACACAAATATCTATAGGAGATGGTCTTCAATTATAATAACACTCAATGATAATGTGTACGTAGTCCGTGAATGATTAATTTAATATATTGTTAATAACATAACAATAAAATTATATAAGTTCAAGTTTTATTTAAATATTATAAAATGAACATCATATATGTCGAGTGTTATTTAAAGCGTTACGTGATGTTTGTTCTTAAGCCTACACAAAGCATTAAATAACATAGCTTTGGTATTTGTATAATGAAAATTAAATACTAAAAAAATATTGTTGACGTTTTTTTTTCAAGTTTGAGAATACAAAGAAAAGATGACAAATTTTGATATGTCTTTGCTTAAGCCTGGACATTTTACCCGAATTTAAAAATTTAAACCAAACTTGATCCGAAATATAAGACTCGAATCCGAATCAGACATGACGTAAATATCCCATTGAGGTCATACATCTATATATCTGAAATTCCAGATCCGAACATGAATAAAACCAAAACCTGAATGAATATCCGAAAACTCGAAATATAAATATATTTTTAAAATTGTTATTTATATTAATAACTTTATTAACTTAAATACAAAAGATTACAATTATAAAACTCAATATATTAGTAAATTAAGATTAAAACAACTAAACAATCTAAAATATTCAAAAATCTTTATAACTTTCTGAATTTTAAATTTTTAATAGTTTTGCAAAATTTAAAATAATTTAGACAGAAATATCTGTATCCAAACCGGATCCAAACTGAATCCAAACCGAACCCAATTTTCTTTTGTGTTTTTATACATACCCAAACTATTTTATAGATACTTTCAACATCATTTTTTCTTTCAATCTTACTCTTTATTTTTTCCTAACAATAATTAGATCGATAAGATTCCATTCATAACTAAATTATTTCAATTGAAACCGAACTTTTTCCTAACAATAGTTAGATCGATAAGATTCCATTCATAACTAAATTATTTCAACTGAAACAGGACGGAATTCAAACTCACTATCGAATACTCGAGCACCTACTCCATGGCACCTCCACAAAAACTAATCTAAATCTAAAATATTCAGAATCTTTTCCATGATCCATAGATAGTTAAATACTAACATCTCTTCAGAATTATAAAATTAAATATTACTAAATCTAATAAATTTATGGTATTCTTTTCGCTAATAATGCGAAAACATCACGTATAAATAGTTTCGGACCAACCAGATGCTAAATAAACTAAAAAAAAGAAAAAAAGTGACTCGATTCTCATCATGGAACAGAGACAACAACAACAACAACAAAAACTTCCCAAAGACTTCTCTATGCTTCAAAGAATCGTAACTCTGGTTTCTTTCATTTCTCAAATCATTGATTTTGGTTTATCAGTTTCATCTTTAACATTCTTCATTTGTGCTTCACTCACTTGCGCTCTGCAAAGCTCGTCTAAGCTCAGAAGCCATAACATGTAAAAGAACCGGTTTCTGAATCATACCATTCATTCCCATTTGCAAACACCTTTCTCTAACATGATCTTCAGTACTTGCTGTTAAAGCTATAATCAATGGCCAATGATGTCCACAAAACTTTCTTATCTTCATTGCTACTTCGAAACCATCCATCTCTGGCATCTGCAGATCCAATATCACAACTCTATACGACATTTCAACATTTGACAATGCACTTAAACAGTCAAATCCAGACGAAACTGCAGTCACTTCACATCCGAGTTTCTCAAGAAGTCTCTTGGTTACGGTTCTGTTCACATCATCATCGTCTGCTAGAGTGATTCTTAGACCACGAAGAATCGAATTTGAGTTTGGATGTTGAAGCTCTTGAGCATTTCCTGCTAATATTGATCTCCTTATTGAAGGTCTTGTCTGAAACCTCAGAACCAATTGCATACTCTGTGTTTGTCCATGCGATTTCGGCGATATCCATATGTTTCCTTGCATCATCTGCAGACATATTTCACAAATCACATACACAAATTGTAAGCAATATAATCTTTCAATACAAAACTTATCAGTAAGATAAACAGAAACAGAGATTTGACGAGATTACTAACCTGTGCAAGTTTTCTACACATGCCTAAGCTCAAGCCTTCCTTAATTCCATTGCTATGGTACCTTCTGTTTGGAATATGCCTCACTGCCATAGCTGAACCATCCGATGGAAGATTCTGAATCTCATTAATCTCAACTTCAAATTTCACACCGAGTGAATCATCCGACATATGTGATTTCCACATTCCAGACTCTCTTTTGTTCTTGTCCTGACTACTGCAAGTTCCTTCAGAGATAGCTCGGAACGTAACGGTTTTGCCTCCATCAGTCATATCAAGAATATAACCAAGCATATACATTACAAGCTGAAACGTTCTCTTTTCATCTCCCACAACTAAATTAGGCAAACGAGTTTGAACATCCATCTCAAAGCCATAACCTTTGTAAACACTCAAGCATTTTGCAACACAAGCGGCTTCTCTTATCAAGGAATGTAGCTGAAACCGTTTTACCTCTAATGGCGATTTCCCGTTATCTTTAGGAGAAATGTCTATCACGTCGTTGATTAAAGCTGAGAGGACAGTGCTCGTTTTCATGAGCGCATCCACAATGGTTTTCTGGTCAAGACTCATATTTTCCGACTGAAACATGGAGAGGAGACCAAGAATTGTGTGCATTGGTCTTCTCATTCCATGACTCATCACTTTCTGGCAAGTATTCCTTGCTTGACTCGCCATCATTGCGTTCTGTTTAGCTCGTAGTAGAGCTCGGTTTTGAATACCCAGTTTTTCTCTCATTAACTGTGATTCTTCGAGAACTGAGGCATGAGAGATAGCAACCGCTACTTGATCAGCAACAACTTCTGCTATCTCGAGCTCTTTATCAGTCCAAACTCGAGAATTTGCACTCGGAAGTACTAAAACCATTATAGCATAAGGAGTATCCACAAACTCAGGAGTTCCTCCTTTGAAATTCAATCCGTGAAGCATCGGCATCCGCATTGCAGCAACTGGACCAAACTCTTCCGACCTGCCACAACCGCTGCTCTCAACTGCAAGAACCGAGTTTTTCCTCAAAATAGTCACTACTTTAGTCTCCCTAACCTGAACAACATCCGGATCATCAATCGGGATTACCCTAAAACTCATCATTGGATTCGCTCTTAGCTCATGAGTTAAATGCATCTCGGTTCTGTTCTCGTTAGGCATCCAAACAGCAGAGTTTTGTAAATCAAGAATCTTAGAGAGCTCAACGAGAGTAGTCCGCAGAATCATATGCTTATCGAGAGATTTCCTGATTTCTCGAGTAAGCATTCTAACGTGAACACTCATTTCCTTCTGTTTCTTCATCAATCCAACCTCTTCATTAAGTTCCAACACGTTTTGCTTCAAGTAAAGCTCTCTAACTTTCCATTTCAACAGCAACGGAATCAAAGTCAAGAGCGTGATCGCCGTTGCGCATGAAACAAGAGCCGTAAGAAATTTAAAGATAGTGAGCCATAGCATAAGCTGGAAAGAGTGAGGTCCATAATATGTCCAAGCGTTAAGCAAATGAGTCATCCCACAGAGAACTATAAAGGCTATGAACTGAACAAGAACCCATTTGAAAGGAACGTTGGAGAAGCTAATGAAGTAAAGGAGCTCGAGAGGTATTGAGAAATAGGCAATGGCAATTAAGAGATCACTCACTCTTTGACATTCCAAAATCGTGTGGACACTTAAGAACCCTTCATCGTCACAGTTACAGCTCACGTAATCATTATCACCAGAAACCAGAGCAAGAAGAGCAAACAAAAGCAATCCAAGACCTAATGATCTTAACATCTCTGATCCAATCTTATACCCTAATCAAATCCAGACTCAGCCTTCAGGCTCCACAAGTTGAGATCCAATGAACCAATTGATAATAACCGACATAGTATTCATAGATTTCCACAACGCGTAGACACCAATGAGATTAAACAACTCCAAACCCGCATACCCAGAAGAAGAAGAAAAGGAATCAAGATCTATGTTCCTCGATATTCGTAGTGAGAAAACAACCCAAATGAATATTTTCCCGGAAAATTTCAAAGGTAATCACTAATCAGAAAGTGAAACCGAGATTCAAGCCAATAGAATAGATAAAAGAACACACCTTTCGAATCTAGTATGAGAAATAAGAAAGACCCGACTCAATAAAATACGATTTGAGTCCAAAATCGGGTCAATCTGACATCTTTCTACAGAGGAGAAGATACAGAACCGATGAGGAAGGAGAATAAACCGAGTTTTGTGGACTTGGTCAAGCTGGTGGCAGATCTTTGCCGAGAGTTTTCTGTTGCCCCTTGCGGAGTTTCAGACTTGAGTCAACAATATTCAAAGTTTTCAGACAAAAGCAGCAGACTTTTAGCTTAAGCAATTTCCGGACAATTGCTTAATACAGTAGAAATGGTATTGTCTCAGCATAAAAATATCCCCAAAAGCTTAAATTCTCAACAGTAATTTTGGCATAACAAGTTATAACATTCTTAATTGAGAATCTTCAATCAAATAAAAGTTCACAAGTTGACAAAAACAACTTTGAATTGGGTAACTGGTGATTCTTAATCAGTATTAAAGTCAATAGGTTAATTTCTGGAAATAAGTTTACATACCAAATTAATAAATGTTTTGTCCAAATGTAGTAAGAAACCGTTTACTAAATTAGTTAAGTTATAAAGAATTAACAAAGTAGAAAGCAAACAAACAAAGTGTGTATTCATAAAAGATAATTTCCTTTTTTAGTAACCATAAAAAAATAACAGAAAAGATATAAATATAGCAAAAAGAAGAGTAAAAAAGAAAGAAATAGAAGTAGAATCGTTACTGCAATTAAAAAGGCTTTGGAGTTTATATATTTATTACACCGAACCAAAGAAGAACAAAAGCATCACTCAACTTCTTTCTATGATTAAAACTCTTCTCTCAGAATTTAGACAAGTTTCTGTTCTCTCAGTTCAGATTCTTTGCTCGGCTTCGGTTTCTAGTTTGGATCTAAACTCTACACACGTCTCTGGAGTCTTTGTATCGTTGTTAATCCGGTATTTGCTGCTCGTAATCTCCATTATCCGACGACTCATGTCCTATCCGTCCTGCACAAGAGCACATCCATAAGGGTTTCATCAAGCCAATGACTTTTAGCTAAGGTTTTTCCTCAGTCTCTATCAATCTCTATTGCAATTCTGATCTGTTTTCTTTGGATATAAAGGTTTGAACTATGATGGATATGACAAACATCTTTTAAGAAAGTTTTGAACTTCTTTCACCTGATAAGTCATACCCACCACCACCTCTACCGTCATGTCCACTGTTGCCTCCGCCGCCCCATTCAGATGGCCGGGAATGAGTCATGTGCATTCCCTGAGGCGGTTGCATCATAAAATGATGAGATCCAGGCAAACTGGCTGTTTGATGATGCTTCTCATCGTTTCCCTTCATTGGATTTGTTCCTGCAGATTCCATACCAGAATGGAAACCCATGCCAAGCAACGGTCCAGTGCTTGCGGGAGAAGTTAATCGACTTCCTCCGCTGTTAGAAGCATCCCCTTTTGCACCACTCCCTGAGGCATCCTTTTTTCTATCAAGTTGAAACGTACCAAGAATTACCTGTATTTGTACAAATCTGAGATCAATCGAAGCCAGACTTATCCTAGGCAATGATCAGTTCGTTTAACATTAACACATACAAAACATATGAGTCTAATTATGCAAGTTGCAACTGTAATAAAACTGAATCGCACCTGAACCGGGCCAGCAGCTATGAGGTGATTCCCAATCGCTCCACCGATGATCTGACCATCTGAACTAGATAACGAAGCGCTTAGACCACCGGTTTTATTGCCTTGTTCAGCTCGGATAAATGATCCGGATAGTGAGAGAATCTCATATTGACCCTGAAGAAAGATTTTTGGAATTTAAAGCATTTTTAACAAATATATGCAAACTTCAGCGAAAGTATCAGAATTAAGAAGCTTTTTAGCTTTATCAACAGGCTGTTATTCAAAACTAATTCTTCTCTATCACACAGAATTAAGAAGATCAGAAAGAAAAACTCTCTTCCTTTGAAAAGAAACAATATAGATTTGAGCCTGAGTACGAAGAAACCGCAAGAGAAATCACCTCATATGATACGTTGCCTCCTGATGTAGCTGGTTGGCGTAAGGATGCATTAGAGATAGTGCCTGAAGCAGATAGAACGCATAGTTCATGCTTGCTTTGGTTTGCGAAAGTCATAATTTTCTGGGACACATCCTGTCAGATTCGCGTAGATAACACAATCGTAAAGATTCCTCTCCAATGTCAATGAAAAAACAATATATTTCCATACAATAGCTTATAGCAGAATCACTTAAACGAATAAAAAATTGTGACAAGACCAACAGAATCTATATAATTGTACAAGAACATAACATACCTCACCAGGAGCTATATTTACGATATGTGGAGTAAAGCTTTGCCCAGTTTTCCCTGCACAAAAAAAGAAAACTTTAGTGAAGCTCAGAGTATAATACAAGTCCCAGAATATCACTGAAGAGGCATTTGATATCACTGAGATCTAAAAGAAACAAAGTCACAATTGAGACATTGACAAGGTTCGTGGTCTAATTATGAAACTCAAGATGTGAATCTACTGATGAAATTTACAGAGTCACATAATGCTAATAGCAAGCAATTAAGACTCAGATCATACCAACAAATTACCAGATAAATTATCAAAATCTATAAGTGGGGACTAGAAATTGACGAAAAAGTTGGAAACTTTGAATATCAATGAGCATCGAAATGACCAAAAATTCGATGCAAAGAGTAAACCCACCGACAGAACCAAGCTGAGATTTCTTCGAAGACCCGGAATTAGATGATGTCGTACCTCCAGTCATAGCAGCTAACTCTCTTCTCTCTTTAGCAGATGAACTACTCGCAGAAGACGCCATTTTCTTAGCCGCTAGGGCTTGTTCCGGTGTCACATACTTTCTTGGTCGACCTCTTTTCCTCTTTAATGGCTCCATCGGTGCTGTAACCGCCGAAGAAGGAACTGAGTGAGGATACACCGAAAGTGAAGAAGACCCATCATTAGGTTGATGTTGTGGCTGTGGAGGAAAAAGCCCATTGTTGGAAGATGGAACGACGTTTCCGGTAGAAGTAGTGGTTGCTACGGTGGTTGGATGGTGATGGTGTTGTAGTTGATGATGGTGATGATAATAAGGAGAACTAAGTCGGTTTTGGTTCTGGTGTTGCTGGTGGTGATGGTGGTGTTGTTGGTGGTGATGGCTTTCGTTAGGTTCCATTCCTTTTTAGTGAGAGAAAACTAAAAAAAAATGTAGAGTGAGAGAATTAGGGATTTTTTTTCTTTTTTGATTTTTTTTTGTTTGTTTAATAAAAAAAAGAGATATCGTTGAGAAGTGAGATAAGGAGATGTAATCTTATCCGTTGGATCTTGATTTGATTTGACTTATATATTTTGACTTGTGTGTTAAAAGTATCTCGTTTTTTTATTTTCTTTTTTTTTGGGGAAACATAAAAATTTAATTTTCGTTTCAGAGGGAAAACCAAAATCTCACTTTCTGACTTTCTATAGTCATTTAGTGACACGTCATTAATTTTTCAACTGTTACATTTTTTAATCCTAGGAGTTTTATAGTCATTAACCAATACCGGTCCAATTCAAAATTTCTCTTATTCCAATCCTGGTTTGATATCTTCTATATATATAGACACATCATCAGTTTTTATTAAGATTCAATCCACGCTATAGCGGGAGATTTAATTGTTATTTTCAACCCGTGATTATTTAGTTTGTAGATCCGTATTGATATTTTGAATACTGTTTTTGAAATGATATTCTAGTGACCAAAGCTCAAACCAAAATCAACCCGAATTAGAAGAATGTAATCTGAACCAAACCCGACAAAACACTTCTTAAGTCCTAAACCTATATATTTAAAAGAAAAATTAAAGCCAAACCTGATATGAAACTAATCATAAACCAAATTTTAAAGTTGTTTTTATTAAGTTTTTTTTTTAAAAAAAAATTATATAAATATACTCCGATCCAAACTCGATATATACCGTACGAAACTATATTCAGAAAATAGAATATCTGAATATGTCTTAAACCAAAATAACTAATATACTGAATTTGATGAACCAAACTCGACAAAATATCAGAATCCAATACAAACCCGAACTGAAATCGAATCAATAGTCAAAATTGTAACCAAAATTTTTTTTAGTTAATTTTAGTTTTCTAAAAAATCTTTCTATTAAATATGATTTTTTATATAAAAATCTGTAACAAAACCACCTTATCCTATTTTTAAGGGGTTGTTACAAATCATATGTTAATTTTGTCCTATAGTTTATAACACGACCAAAATAAAAATGTATCATGTTTTAATATATAAGATACTACCAAATCCGGTTCAATTTGACTTTTCTCAATCACACTTACTAAGCCGCAGAGATTACTGTTAGTCCAATCCCAGTTTGGTAACAACCTAATATATTTACTCATTTGCTTTCGTAACAAGCAAGTACGTATCTGTCTGAGCCCACACTCTATTTCTACTCAAAAGATTTGATATAACGACATATTAACTTATACTTAGACTCGGTTTTTAATTTCACCTAATATATACATGCAAACCTAATTGCATCCAACATTATACAATATCGAAATTGACACTAGTATATGAAATTTATCAAATTGCACAATTTGATGGATAATTATGATTTTGTTGTAAATTAATAATTAATTACTTTGAGTGCAATTAGACTTTGCATATATATTAGGTGAAATTATAAAAAAATAGAATAAGTTAATCTGTTATTATATCAAAACTTTTAGATGAAAATGGACCATATGTTTTTGGCCAAATATTGCAACAAATTTTTTTGTTTCTTTTAGAGTTTCAAACCATACACGTTCTTATAAAACAGCACATGGTTTTCTAAAAAGTAAGTAACCGAACTTTACTCAATTAACTATTACGAGTCTTTTCAAATTTAATGCATCTCGAAGTCTTGTATTGACTAGTCGAAGAAGAAGCCTTTGAGATGAAAAGGTCGATGAGAGAATCAAATGTCCCATCAAACTCACCACTCTTATCTTTAATTGTCCCAACCGATCTATCCTTAATCCGACATATCTTGTAGTTGTAAATATCACCAAACGAATCCTTCATTACACTAGTACTCTTCTTCGTACCACCATTTAACATCCCCTTAAAGCATGTAACGTATCTAGAGCAGTGGTTACATAAATCAACCTCCATTTTACATAAATGATTTATGTCTCATAACAAACTTCTTTTAAGTATATTAGGAAAAAGTATTTTGGTCAAATGGTTGGATGCAATTGTCTTATGAGTTCTAAACTAATGCAAACTTTTATCATGAATTCATGCTTGAGCAAGAAAGTAAAGAGACACGAGAACTTTTACGAGTTCATATTCCAAATCGGAATTCGCCGGAGTTGGAGCTCCGGAAATCCAAGCTTAGTACAACTATCTCACTCTATAGTTCTCTTTCTTATCCTTTTATGTTACAACTGAGTGATCAAATCAATTACAACCAAAGAAGAAAACTTAAATATATATAAACTTGAAGAAGATAAGAAGCTTAACAGACTCAGAAGAATCACAAACGAAATCAATTTATTACTGATTTCAGTTATAGGATGAGTTTGGTTTTGCCTATACTTATTCTTATAGGTATTTGAATATGAAATTCAATCCTGGAAATACGACATCGCTTCAAATCAGATCTGTCCTCGCTTGTATAGGTGAAGCCACCTATGTGATGTGGATCGGATCCTAAAAACTTGAACCCTTGAAACACATTAAAAACTTTAATGAATACTTGAAACCCAAACGAATTAGCTTCTTTGCAATAATGTCGAAGACTTTGGTGCACTCAGCTTCTTCTATTGCCTTGATTTTTAATTTTGGTTCAATGAATCTCACTTCATTCTCCAACTAAATTCGGTTATAAAAATACTCATTTGTCCCACGTGATATTATTAGGCTTTGGAGAGTTTAATCATAGACTATAATTGTTTTAATGCATACTTCGATCAAAATACTAAAATATGCTTAATTTATATTCTTACATGAAGATTTATGACACAATAACATTGGGACAGTGCATTTGGGATGAATGGAGACTTTCAATAAAAGATGAAATCATGGTATAATCACTAGGAGGGGCTATTTGTTATTTTAAAAGTAAAGGCGCAATTGAAACAAACAAACAATTATGAGTTTGGGCTGGTAAAAGGGGGTATTTGTTATATCAAAAACTTAAGTGCACATTTAACAAAAAGGAAATACTTTGAGTCTCTATTAGTAATAAACAGATGTTTTAAACCTCGTTTGTTTCTTCGTCTTCTACTACCACTTCAGTCGCGAAATCGCAGCCGCATCTCCGCGGCCGTCTTCTCACCGGAAATCTCATAGGTACTTTGAGATGGCAATGTTGTTAGCTCTCTTTAGCTATTTGTTAATCAAGAGGAGCTGTTATTCGGCTTTTGAATCCATTTATCTGACTTCCTTGTCTGGTTCATAGATTTTCGCCATGGAGGTGGATAAGAAGGATGAAAGAGACTCTGAATCTTCAGAGCAAGTAGTGAATCCATGGGAAGTCGCTGCTAAAGATGGCGGGGCGATCGATTACGACAAGCTTATTGACCAATTTGGTTGCCAGAGACTCGATCAGTCAGTGATTGATCGTGTTCAGAGACTAACTTCTCGTCAGCCACACGTATTTCTCCGCCGTGGTGTCTTCTTTGCTCACCGGTTCGAACTTCTGCTAATGTTTGATGATTTTAAATATGTTTTATGAATTGCGTAGATGGATATGTAGACATTCATGTTGTTGGTGGTTTGATTGTGGGATTAATTAGGGATTTCAATGAGATTTTGGATGCGTATGAGAGAGGAGACAAATTCTATCTCTACACTGGAAGAGGACCTTCATCAGAGGCTTTGCATTTGGGACATTTGATTCCTTTCATGTTTACCAAGTGAGATCCTAGAGCTATTGTTGTCGTAGTTTCAATGTGAGGATGGTTTTTGGAAGATTTTGATTGTCCTCGATATGACTTGCAGATATTTGCAAGAAGCTTTCAAGGTCCCCCTTGTTATACAGCTCACGGATGATGAAAAATGCATGTGGAAGAACTTATCAGTGGAAGAAAGTCAAAGACTCGCCAGAGAAAATGCGAAGGATATAATTGCTTGTGGATTCGATGTAACAAAGACCTTCATTTTCTCTGACTTCGACTATGTTGGCGGGTAAGTCACATTCGAATCTCTGGAACAAAATGGTACTGGTATTCCACGTGCATATAGCTCGAAATCCTGTCACTTTGCTGAAGATTGTTTAGATCATATGAATACATGATGGCGATTGTATCCCATATATGTTTGGGTTTTGATGGCTGATGATGTGCAACAACTTTGTGTGTAGTGCTTTTTATAAAAATATGGTGAAGGTTGCCAAGTGTGTTACACTTAATAAGGTGACTCTTCTTTCTATCTCCTTGAATTGCTCTATGTGTCTGTTCTGTTTTATAGCTGCTTTGTGTTCATGATTTTCATATTTATATCTCCACCATTACTAGGCTATGGGAATCTTTGGCTTTTGTGGTGAAGATCATATTGGGAAACTCAGTTTCCCTCCTGTGCAGGTATGTCTTTTTCCCTGTTGGTGCGAGCATTTGTATACGGATGCATATAGACTGTCATATTTAAATTAGATAATTGTTTTCCGTATGTTTGCAGGCAGTCCCATCTTTTCCTAGCTCATTCCCACATTTGTTTCCAGGCAAGGACAATCTCCGTTGCTTGATTCCTTGTGCAATTGACCAGGTATGCTGTTTTCTTACTTTAAATCTTAAGCTGTTTGCATTTTGAATGACAAATATCTTCTGAATGCTGTAAAATGTCTGCTACTGCGAGCTTGGGACACCTCCATCCATAAGTACTCTCTTTTCTTTTGGTTTTGTTCAGGATCCTTATTTTAGGATGACTCGTGATGTTGCACCCCGGTTAGGCTATAGCAAGCCTGCCCTGATTGAGTCTACATTTTTTCCTGCTCTGCAGGCAAGTACTTTCATAAGAACACTACACTTTCTTGCTTTCCGCAACTAAATGCCTTAAGTCACTTTACGCAGGGAGAGAATGGAAAAATGTCTGCAAGTGATCCAAATTCCGCTATCTATGTGACTGATACTGCGAAGGACATAAAAAACAAGGTAAATACTGTAATACCATACCACTATTTTGAGAAAACTAGCCACTTTGCTGGTGTAAAAGAATTCTGAGTGATTCACTCTACAGATCATCATGAAATCAGATAACTGCTTCCAGTATCTAAGCTCAGAGTGGTTCTATATGCAGATAAACAGATATGCATTTAGCGGTGGACAAGACTCTATCGAGAAGCACAGAGAACTCGGAGCAAATCTCGAGGTACCAAATTCCATGTTTCATCCTCTTCCCTTATTCTATATTAGGTAGTGTCAAGTCTGAGCTGTATTCTTTATGCGGTAAAATCCAATTGAAAGTTAAGATTGAATCCCCAACTCAAATGGCAATTTAAAAGACCTTGCCAAAAACTAATTGACCAGGAAACGATTCTGTATCAGTTGCGGTCCTTGTGAGTAATCTCCCTTGTACGTTTTACAGGTAGACATACCCGTCAAGTATCTGAGTTTCTTCCTAGAAGATGATTCTGAACTTGAACACATAAAGAAGGTAAGAAGACGTTACACTTGTCTGTAGCAGCTTGTTTGTTGATCATTATATAGACAAGGACGAATTGCTCACATTAGTCTTATCAGGAATATGGACAAGGAAGAATGTTAACCGGAGACGTAAAGAAGAGACTTACTGAAGTATTGACAGAAATAGTTGAGAGACACCGGAAAGCTCGAGCTGCTGTTACTGATGAGGTAAAAAAAAACAGCTAAATTCATTGGTTTCAACACCAACAAGTTTTATATATCGATTTTGCTGACTCCTACAATCAAATATCAGATGGTGGATGCGTTCATGGCCGTCAGACCTCTCCCAAGCATGTTCGACTAAAACCCAATGGACCCTTTTTTGACTTCACAGCTTTCATTGATTCTCTGTTTATTTGGAATTCGACATCCTTGGGTCTATAGTTGTACGTCATCCTTCACAGCTTTAATTGAAAATATATTGAACTATTGACAATTTTTGATATATTTTTCCACGAGAACTATCATATATTACCAGATGCGGGATAACATTTATTTTCCAATCAAACTTTTTTGCCGTACTGTGTCATTCATGCGTGAATTTGGTAAACCATGTATGAAAATTCAAAATGTAGATATAAATTTTAAAAATTTTGCCAAAACCGCCGAGTTGTGGTTATGATGATCTAACTATCCGTAATTTTTTTTTCTCCAAAACATTAATTAATCATTAAGTCTAAATTTTGTAGTTAATAGTGTACAGAAACCTGCAAGTGGTCTTTAATCCAATAGCTGGTGGTAAGTTCACTCTAGGCAGACTTATATGCACCACCAGGAATCGAATTCCATCACCTACGAAATTTATGTAGGAATTGGACTAATGTACCGACCATTATGGTCCAATATTAATATTGCCGTTGACAAAAAAAACAGTGCACAAAAACACATATATCTCAAAATAATAGTTATACTGATATTTTAGTTTAGTTTCACTGAGATCTTAGTTTAGAATGCCTGAGATGTTAAAGATAGTTCAAACTAGGTCTGGGTATTTCAGTTTTCGGTTCAGGTTTTCGGCTCTACTAATTTATGACCCGTTCATGTATTTTTATTTTTTGGGTTCGATTCGGTTTGGACATAGATTGAGTTCGGGTTCGACTATTTATATATAAATTTATGTAAAAATTTAACAATAGTAAAAAAGTAATAGATATAAGTCTAAAAAAATCTATATCTAATAAAAATATATTGGGTGCTCATTTTGATTCGGTTCTACTTTGGGTTCCAGTTTGGTTTTTAGGTACACTAATTTAGAACATATTCGACTATTTTGTCGGATTTGGTTTGGGTTCAATTTTTTTTTCTTGGGTTAGTTTTAGTTCGAGTTTCGGGTATTAGAATATGTATTTTAACAAAATATTAAAATCTAAAGTAACAAGACATTTTTTTTTATTTACAGTATATTATATGCTATTTGTATCTTAACACATAGATTAAAATAAAATGTTATATTTTAGATTTTTAGTCTATACATCAAAAAAATTTCCATTAATGAAATAAAATGTTATATTTTAGATTTGTGGTAAAATAAACAAAATGAAATTTCATGAGTTCAGTTGGGCCTTCTTTGCTTTAAATTTAATTCAATTCTAATTGGACACTTTTGGACTCGAAAACTACAATGGCAGGTCCGTAAATAGTAGAAAACCTCAAGGACAATATGAACCAAAAAAAGAATAAAAAGACATAAATAACCTTCAACGAACGAGAAGAGAACGTGTAATTTGGCATCATCACCCTCGAGAAAACCTAATCTCTCCCTCTTCTGCCCCTTCTGTAATTCCCAATCCCACCCTTTTCTTCCAAATCTCTTCTCCGTCTTTGCCCTTCCAATTCTCTCCTCCGATTTCTCCATTAGTTTTGTTTTTTACCCGCCAAAATCACCTTCTTTAACGGCTCCTTCTTCATTTCCCCAATTTCTCCTCCAAACCCTAGAATTCTCTTTCTTAGATCGGTGCTTGGGTCTTCTTCTTCTGTTTTCTCGTCTTTTTGTTAATACCCAGAATTTGGGTTTGTCTTCCTTGAGTTGAAGTTTCGATTTTTTGGTAATTTGATTCTTCTCTTGTTGTGAATTCTTCATTCGCTTATACTTTCAGCTATTTTATTCCTTTTCATTTCCAGTTTAGGTCTTTGTGTTTGCTTATCATAATTCTGGAGTTAATTCACTAGCTGTTAAGGATCTCGGTTTTTTGACGGAGAATTCGAATTTCGAAATTTGGATTTTTGATTTTATCTGATAGTGTTGATTTGCCATTGGACGCAGCTAAAGTCGTTAATTTTGCGATATTTTCTCGTCTCTTATCAGATTTTGTGCACCAACTTAGTTTTAATTCTGCTTTTGTAGCTCTCAATCAACCCAAATATCTGTTTCTGAAGAGTTAAGTTACAGTTTTTGTTGAGAAATCCGCTGTCCGGTAAAATTGAGGATGCATAAGATTAAGCTAGATGACCAAGCGCCTCGTGTTTCTGTAAGTCAGGCTAACTGTTCGTCGTATCTCGCTAAGTTATTGCTTTATTGTATTCGATCTGCAACATGAGTTGTGATCTTATTGATGTGTCTTGGATGTGTTGGTATTACATTATTAATCTCTGGGTCAGAAAACTGGAATCTGAATGATAACCTGGAGATCACTGGAAACTTTCAGTTATAAAGCAATTTGTCATTCTGAATCTGTTTATTGATCATTGGAATCTTTCGTTATTTCTGTTCCTTTGTCATTCTCGATCTGTGTTTTCTTGAGTTAGAATATATTCATGTTTTGGGATTAGAGTTGGAAGATTTAACCTTACTGGCGTTTTCTGTTAAATACAGGTACTGATAAAGCGAGAGAATTAGTTTCTTCTTACGAGTCGATTGTTTTGAAGCAGTGTGATACTGAAAAATTGCTTCAGCAATGTCGAACCGCGATTTAATGCTTGGACAAAATCGTAATATGGGTATTGGGCAGGGTCAGTCGTTGGTGCTGGGTCATAGCCATAGTCTAGGGCTTGGTCAAAACCACGATGTGGAGTTAGGGCAAGGCCACGGTATGGATTTAGGACATGCTCATCATGACCATGAAATTGATTTAGGACATCCACATGATGATCATGATATAGGCTTAGGAAGTAGCGAAAATCAGGATGGAGAGGACCATCATCATCATGATTATATGAACGATAATGAACTCTCGGTGGATCAAAAGCCCGGACACGACGATGTTGATCCCGATTTGGTTCTTTCTTCGCAAAACCATGACTTTTCGTTGTCAGATAATAATAATCAGTTGGTGGTTGGGGAAAACCATGAACTAGACGAGAATCTGGAACTAGCTGTTGACTCAAGTCACGATCTTGAAATCGATCATAATGGGGATATGGTTATGGTTAGCACTCCGGTTCAAGCCCGAGCTCTTACTGCTGACATGAGTTACCAACTGACGGTTGGACAAGAGTTTCCAGATGTTAAGAGTTGCCGTAGAGCATTGAGAGATATGGCAATTGCTCTTCATTTCGAAATGCAGACAATAAAATCTGACAAAACTCGTTTCACAGCTAAGTGTTCGAGCGAAGGATGTCCATGGCGAGTTCACGCAGCAAAGCTTCCTGGCGTTCCTACATTCACTATAAGGACGATCCATGAAAGCCATAGCTGTGGAGGTATAAACCATTTGGGGCACCAACAAGCTTCGGTTCAGTGGGTTGCTAGCTCGGTTGAGCAACGGCTTCGTGAGAATCCGAATTGTAAACCAAAAGAGATTCTTGAAGAGATACATCGGGTTCATGGAATCACCTTATCGTACAAACAAGCTTGGCGTGGTAAAGAAAGAATTATGGCGACTATGCGTGGATCTTTTGAAGAAGGGTATCGGTTACTTCCACAATATTGTGAGCAGCTCAAGAGGACAAATCCACAGAGCATTGCATCGGTGTATGGAAGTCCAGCGGATAATTGCTTCCAGCGTCTCTTCATATCGTTTCAAGCTTCGATTCACGGGTTTCTAAATGCTTGTCGACCACTTCTTGGATTGGACAGGACATATTTGAAGAGCAAGTATTTGGGCACTTTGCTTCTCGCTACTGGATTTGATGGTGATGGTGCTTTGTTTCCGTTGGCATTTGGGATTGTAGACGAAGAGAACGATGAGAATTGGATGTGGTTTTTGTGTGAGCTTCATAATCTTCTTGAAACAAATACTGAGAACATGCCGAGGCTCACGATTTTGTCAGACAGGCAAAAGGGAATAGTGGAAGGCGTTGAACAGAATTTCCCAACAGCTTTTCACGGATTTTGTATGCGACATTTGAGCGAAAGCTTTCGCAAGGAGTTTAACAACACAATGTTAGTTAATTATCTATGGGAAGCTGCTCAAGCTCTAACAGTAATTGAGTTTGAAGCCAAAATACTTGAAATCGAAGAGATATCTCAAGATGCAGCTTACTGGATCCGGCGAATCCCTCCTCGGCTATGGGCTACCGCATATTTTGAAGGGCAACGTTTTGGACATTTAACCGCAAATATAATCGAATCCCTGAACTCATGGATCGCAGAAGCATCTGGACTTCCAATTATTCAGATGATGGAATGCATCAGGAGACAACTGATGACTTGGTTCAATGAACGGCGTGAAACCAGTATGCAGTGGACTTCGATACTTGTCCCAACCGCTGAGCGGCGTGTGGCAGAAGCTCTTGAGCTTGCAAGAACCTATCAGGTGCTTCGTGCCAATGAAGCGGAGTTTGAAGTTATA
Organism: Lepidium aucheri; assembly: GCA_900406435.1. Taxonomy (NCBI): domain Eukaryota; kingdom Viridiplantae; phylum Streptophyta; class Magnoliopsida; order Brassicales; family Brassicaceae; genus Lepidium; species Lepidium aucheri. The sequence goes on along the minus strand of OVBA01000692.1, from coordinate 6,660 downwards.
TCTCATGAAGGAAACAACATTGTGGATATTAGGAACCGGTGTTGTCTCTGTCGGGGTTGGCAGTTATACGGTTTACCATGTGCACACGCTGTGGCGGCTCTTCTTTCTTGTAGACAGAATGTTCATAGGTTCACTGAGAGCTGTTTCACTGTGGCTACTTACAGAAAGACTTACTCTCAGACGATTCATCCAATACCAGATAAAAGTCTTTGGAGAGAGCTTTCAGAAGGAGATCCAAATGTGAACAAAGCTGCTCTTGAGGTTATTATAAACCCTCCAAAGTCTCTGAGACCGCCTGGTAGGCCAAGGAAAAGACGGGTTCGAGCTGAAGATAGAGGACGAGTGAAACGGGTTGTGCATTGTAGCCGCTGCAACCAGACCGGTCATTTCAGAACCACTTGTGCTGCACCCATTTGATTTGCAACGAACTCTATCTTTTACCTGTAAGTTTCTTAGCTGTTTTTAGGATAATGTTAGTATCAAACTCGAATTCACAGATCTGATTATCTCACTTTTGACAGGAACAATACCGCAGACTCGAGTGACTTGTCCGAATAGAAGCGGAAACCACAATAGTTGAGCTCTGTTTAGTGTACTATAAGAATTATCTTTCGTGATTAATTTCAAGCTTGCAGGCGATGGAAGGAATAAGAATACATATGAAGAACCAGCATTGCCTGTTTGTTAAATCCTTTCTTAGTTTATTTCATATGCTCTGCTTGAGCATATTTTTATGCATAATTACATTTCCTGAGACCAGAGTTTGCTTTTATGTTTCTACTTGTGAGCCTCGCTACAATTGGCATATTGAATAGTTTATTGTGTAAAAAGTTTAAAATAATAGAATCAGTTTTTATTTTAGCCTTCATTACAAATGAATTTATAGAATCAGTCACGAACCAAAATGTGAAACGATGTGCTCCCAAAGACTAACTTCCTGATAAAGTGGCGTGGTCGTTCGAGGCCAACGACATAGCTACCTCGTGGATCAAGGAACCAGTAGATGAGACCATGCAGGATGAATAATCCAGCCATCAAAGAAGGAACAATGGCTAATTCTCTTGATTTCAATGATATTAGATACATCCCTGATACGAATGCAACGGCCATTGCAATCAGGGACACAGCCATTAAGAGAGAAGACATGTAGAGGAAAGCTGAGCGGGATCTAAACCCATCTCGTGATGCGTAGAACAAGAAATAGACTGTGCTTACAGAGAAACAAAAGGCTATAGTGTCAAACACTAAGAAACATTCGAAAGCTGGTTCTTTCATCAATACAGGTGTACCATCCGGTTTGTAACCACCAGGTAACTGGCACGCTGCACCAAATGCTACTGTTGCCACTAGAACCGCTAATATCGAATGAATCTCGTACATTGCAACATTATTGTTTTCTCCAACATCTAACTTATCTTGCCTCTTCTCTGTTTCAGTGTTCTCTCTCTGAGATGGTCGTTTGTTGTATCGTTGCAGTGCATAGTATGCCAATGTGACTCTGAAGCCAATCTGAACAAAACCAAAACTATCACATCGGTTAGGAGAGAAACCAGACAATGAGTGCTACATAGGCTTAAAGTAAGCAATGTAATGTACCTCTTGCTTCTGAGAGTAGAAGAGTTCAGCTGCTGTGAAGTGGTTATGGTTCACAACATATTTATCTACTTGCTTCTTACGCAAAAAAAGCAACAATATCGAATAACATTTGTATATAACTGAGAGATGCAGAGGTGTGTTTCCATCTACATCTTTTGCATTCAACATATGAAGAGAAATCTCAGGCATCTCTAGTATACAGTGAATCATTCTTCTTTGTCCTGCTATGACTGCAGAGTGAAGAGATGTTCTGCCTTTGCAATCAAGTAACTCCCAAACATAAGGACAGCTACGAACAAGCTCTCTATATACGTCAACTTGACCAGCAGAGGCAGCAAGATGAAGCGGACATTGTCCTTCGTCATCGGATATATAAGCAGCTGAGCTATCTTGTTGAAGCAAGAGTTGAGTTTTCGCGATATCGCCTAACCATACCGAATAATGCAGAGGTGTCCATCCAATAAAATCGACTTCTGTGATCATTTCTGGTCTTTTCTCCATCAACTTCCTCAAGAAACCTGACCAAAACGAACAAAATCTACATGTCAGGAATCAAACATTTGATGTTTCTACTGAGAAAAACCGCAAAATATGAACTGAAATTGATGTCACAAGATAAAGGATTACCAATGCTGACAATGTCTGAATCCACAGCAGCATGCAAAGCATTCTTACCTTTAGGTCCATTACTGGAAACCAAAGGAGATCTTTCCAAGATACTATCAGCAATGTCGAAAAACCCTCTTTCAATAGCTATGTACAAAGGAGATACAACACTCGTGTTGTTTTTGGCCATCTCTAGCAATCCTGTGTCTGTTTCAATAAGGAACTTAGCTACGTCGACTTGTCCATTCTTCAATGCAACATTTAACGCTGTATCGTTTTGCTTGTTAATAGTCCTCAATAACTGATGTTGTATATCAGTTATTCCCTGGCTTTCAACATCTGAAGTTACTTGATTGGCTAAAGTGACAAGAAGTTTCGAAACTTCCAAGGAACCGACACTAGCTGCCACGTGTAGAGGTGTATCTCCATTGTTGTTCTCTCTGAGGAGAAGTGATGGGCAAATTTCAAGTATGGCTGCACTGAAATCCAGCCTCTGATGCTTAGCTGCAATATGAAGAAGGTTGTTGTTTTGTGGTGTTACCATCTCGAGATCTGATTGATGAAATATGGTAAGATTAAGAAGATTAGTGTCCCCTTTAGCTGCAGCTTGAAGTAATCTACAGTCCATGCTTCTGCAACCAAACAACGTACATAAAGTCTCAAGAATTAAAACATAAGATCTAATGTAGTGACCATAGAATGTGAGACAAGTAAATTCTGGAACAAGTAAACTTACCAAATTCTACAAGTGAAGATGAATTCTTAAAGAGAAAGCAGGAGAAGAAGATAGCTTCTACCATAGCTAGAGAATTCAGGTTATATAGATTGTTTAAGTTGACTTCGACAAACTTCAACGTTTGTGATACTCTCGGACTCAGTCTTCAGTTCTTTAGTTCTTGTCCACTTCTTCTCCTCCTCGAACTTTCTTAGAAAGATGATCATTAAAAAACAAAAAAACGAATCTCTTACGAAAAATGGAACGAAAAAGGAAACGAAATCACGAAATACGTGATAATTTTTTTTCATTTGTTTTTCAATATATCAAAAATTTCCATGCCAAAAAGAAGGTGGCATGAATAAAAATTTCCACGCTGTAACTTCAAATCTACGACAAAGATTAACTAAAAAAACCCTAGATTAACAGACCCACAAATAAAAACATAAACTTGAGACTTTTCCAACACTACGGCTTCACTCTTGTTGTTGATTAACAAGTTGGCGACAGAGAGGACAAGAGTTATTAAGTTGATTCAACCACTCGCCGATACAATCTTCATGGAAGAGATGAGAACAATGAGACATTTGGCATAATATTACTCGTTTATCCTCCGAAAGATTCTCAACACAGATTGAACTTCGTTCTCTTTCTCCAAAACTATTGTCGATGTTGCAGAAGAATAACAAGGCACAAAGATGTATACCTTTTGTATCAATTTGACAGAGACTGCAACAAATAAAGGAATATTCAAAATTGATGATTTTTTTTATAAGTTTTCTGCATCTACGAAGTTATTATCAAAGTTGGCATATAGGAGTCTTCTCCAAGATTTCACTGAAACTTGTTGTTTTCATTAGCAGAGATCATTCTTATGCGTTCACAAGAAACTCAGGTCTAAGAGACTTGTATCTGTCATGATTGAAAGGGTTATAAGGAGGGTTCACTTGGAGAATGTAGCGAGCAGATTATACTTGCAGGGGTCTTGCTTCTAATACTATCAATGACCTGCCAATATTGGCACAGAATCCCTAATAAGATCAATGATGTTAGATTATCAATGTGGTGCAAGAAGGCTCATGTGAAAAACCATGAACTGTACAAGTTACTAGATGTACCAGGTAGTACTGGATTTAGGATAATAGAGCCTTGTGATTACACTTATCTTAGTCACTTTCTCTTGCGACAGACTTTGATGAGAATGACTTGAGCACTGGCTTCTACCAAGGGAGGATGTTTTGGACAGTTATCTTGTGGAATGCCTGAAGACCGAAAGCATTTAGAAATCTCTGGCCTCAACACCACTTTGAAAGGAATCAGAACTTGTCCGGTGCTCTTATAAGCTCATGTATTTACTTCATGTTCAACGGGAAGCAAGCTACAGGTTTGGATTTTTTTTAATGTCAACACTTGTTTGCCGATCTTCTTTCCTCAAAACCCCTTACCCAACATTTAGCTACATCAATCCTGTGTCCATTCCTTAATGCAACATTTAACGCTGTATCGTTTTGCTTGTTAATACTTCTCAATAGCTGCTTTTTGTGTGTCAGGTTTTCAACATCTGAAGTTATTTCACTGGCTGAAATGACAAGAAGTTTCGAAACTTCCAAAGAGCTGACATTAGTTGCCACGTGTAGAGGTGTGTCTCCAGTCTCCATTGTTGTTCTCTCTGAAAAGGAGTAGTGGGCAAAGGTCAAGTATGGCTGCCTGAATTCCAGCCTCTGATGCTTAGCTGTAATACGAAGAAGGTTGTTGTTTTGTGGCGTTACCATCTCGATATCTAATTGGTGAAATGTGGTAAGAGCAAGATGATTAGTGTCCCCTGTAGCCGCAGCTTGAAGTAATCTCCAGTCCATGCTTCTGCAACAAAACACAAAACATATATATTTAGTCTCAAGAATGAAACTGAAGATGTTATGTAGAATGAGTCTGGATCAAGTAAACTAACCAAAATCTAAAAGTAAAGAAGATTTCTTGGATAGAAATGTTCTTTTAAGCTCTGAATAGTTCGTGTGTTTATTCATAAGGGAAGAGTGGCCTTTTATAGACTTTACATCAAAACAGTAAACCTGAAATTACTGAAGCAAAATACTAATCTAATTGACCAGACAACGGTCATTATTTGATTTAACTAACTCCTACAATCTTGCAAAATAAAGACTTCTTCAACTCTTCTAATTCCACGTCTGCTCTCTTTAGATTCTCAGTGATTTGCTCTAACAGACTTCAACAAACCCTCCCTAAACTAAATCTGATCCATCAGACTTAGCTTATCTTTAGCTGAGCAAATCCCAAGTTTCTTCCTTAAGTTCTCAAACGTCTCTCGCTTCAAAGGTTTTGTAAATATATCTGCAACTTGCTCTCGTGAACCACAATGCTCAAGTTGTAACACACCTTCGTTGACCAAGTCTCTTAAGAAATGAAAACGTACCCCAATGTGTTTGCATCTCCCGTGAAATACTGGATTTTTGGACAATTTGATTTGAAGTGTTGTCACATAGAATGACTGTGCTTCCTTCTCCTTCATGCTTTAACTCATCTAGAATTCTTTTAAACCAAATAGCTTGACAAGCACATGTTGAGGCAGCAACATACTCGGCTTCAGTAGTGGACAATGTGACAATTTGCTGCTTCTTTGATGACCAAGCTACAGCCGCTTTATCCATAAGAATAACGTAACCTGATGTACTCTTCCTGCTACCAACATCTCCAGCAAAGTCACTATATGTGTAAATTTGAACTTCACTGCTTCCACCTTTCTTATACCAGATACCAAAGTCCATGGTGCCACTTAAGTATCTCAGGACTCTTTTCGCAGCTTGTAAATGCAGTAGTGTAGGTTTTGATATGTAACGACTAAGAAGACTCACAGAAAATTGCAGATCAGGTCTTGTTGTTGTGATATACATCAGACTCCCTATTATTTGTTTATAGTGAGTCTCATCTACACATTCTCCTCCTTCATCCATATCGAGCTTGACTCCAGGTACCATCGGATTGAAGACTGAATTGCAGTTCTCCATGTCAAAACGTTTCAGAACTTCCAAAGCATATTTTCCCTGAGAAATATGAATACCATGAGGTGTCTCTAATACTTCAATTCCCAGAAAATATCTCATCTTTCCAAGGTCTGTCATATCAAACTCCCTTTGCATTGATTCCTTGAACTCTTTCATCATTGATTCATCATCTCCTGTGTATATGAGATCATCCACATAAAAGCTGATAAACAGAATTTTACCAAACTCGTTTGTCTTGAAAAACAATGTTTCTTCATTCTGTGACTTCTCAAAACCTTCTCTGAAGAAATACTCTTCAATTCGACTAAACCAGGCTCTTGGAGCTTGCTTTAAGCCATATAAGGCTTTATGAAGTTTATACACCTTTTCTTCAGCTCCCTTAATCACGTATCCTATTGGCTGCTCAATGTAAACATCATCTGCAAGAACACCATGGAGAAACACAGATTTGACATCTAAATGATAGATATTCCAGCCTTTGAAGGCTGCTCTAGACAACAATGTTCTTATGGTGTCCATTCGAGCTACAGGTGCATAAACCTCAGTGTAATCGGTTCCATGCTTCTGGGAGTACCCCTTAGCCACCAAACGAGCTTTGAACTTGTTTACTTCTCCAAGTTCATTTAGTTTTGTCTTGTAAATCCACTTAACTCCAATACATTTGACTCCTTATGGTAAATCCGATAGCTCCCAAGTCTGATTTTTCACAATCGAATTCATTTC